>JAMKCH010012042.1:0-129923 GCA_023653785.1 Ophioderma brevispina | reverse complement strand
AAGTTGTAAAATTGGACCTTTTTTGGACTTTTTTGAACATCTCATCACCAATGAACTTTATTGGTAATTTTTGTCTCACAATTCTGGATCATTTTTATATCAAAAACAGAACAAAAAGCCATGACCTTAATCGGCCCCTTTTGTGGAAGGGGAACCTCAACCCCCTCCCCGCGTATACGGGCCTGATCGTTAAACATCCATATCAATAGCCAATTGTAACAGCATCACCCGACCTTCTTACCAGATACAGTTCCTATACCATTTTTTACAAAGTACATTAATGTTAATTGCTCCTACTTATGGTTGGTGGGGGGGGCGGCGGTGAGGATGGAAGTTTGACCATAATGTGCAGGAATATTGAATCAACGCACCACGTTTTCGTTAGAAAGCTGACCCCCTCCCCCGTGCCTAAAAAATAAGACTGTCCAATTAAAGCCTTTTTTCTTCTGCCAATATTTGAATCATAGGTTGGAATCACAGACATGCAGGATGTCCCTTGCGTTATAAGCATGGTATCTTTTTGCGTACACATCTTGGCCATTGTATTCTATGAATAGAAAAAAACATCACAAATTTAAGTTTATTTGCAATCCTATAAACGTAAAGGTGTGGATTTATAAGAAAATCATACATTCCCCGTACCGATCGCTTTAATATGTAGAAGTGCCTTCTTGTCGAGTTTTGGTTTCAATTAATGCACTTTATACAAAGGGACAAAATAGTATAACCAACATAAACAACTACTACTGAAATGACACTTTAACTTTTTCCCAGTCCCATTTGGTGATAAGCAACAACCATTTTCCACAATCCATTACAACCGGGGGGGGGGGGGGCTGCATAAGATCACAGTCATGTTCTCTACAAAACTCTACTATTGATATTTTCATCTCTGCCACCAATGATTTATTAGGCTTTTACTAAAACGTAATCAACATGTTTTACCCCCTCCCGCTAACGAAACTAGTCCGTGTTACATCTGTAGGACTTCATTAGGACTCTCGGTGTTTTCCCCCTTACACTTACAGGTTTAGTAAATTCCGATTACGACAGTTTTTGATGTACTCATAGAATTTACATTTGAACTTGCTCTATCCAGCTGATAACTTTTGGTATGAAGCGTTAAAGCATTGCTTTATCTTATTTTCATCCCACCAACCTTTTGACCTCACTACTTTTTCTTATTCACTGCATTATTTCCCCATTTCTGTCCATTATTTCCCGAAGCGGTGCTCCGATCCCGCCTTTTTGCAAACGGTGAAAAATTGATTCGTTGACAATCCCACCCTTTATATCGAACGTCACAAGTGTCCTTAACAAAATTTAAATAACATAAATTTAATAAATAAATAAATAAAAATGTTATAAATTTCAGGTTTATTATCAAGTTAATATTTCTCGGACGCTTATATTTCTCATGTGACAAGAAATAACGCATGACATACGTATAACAATGATACTGGTGGAGTCTTTGTATATTAATGTTCATTTTCAATTCCAAAGTTTACGTAAAAACGCTATAACTTTGCACCTCATTTCGATCATTTAGACACCAAACGCACATGCATGCCCGCCACCACATAACACACACCATACACATTTGGCCCCTTGGACGTTTTATGTTGCTCGTGGATAAATGTATGCCCATCTTTCACTGTGATCACGAAAGTCACAGCGGAATGAATATCATCATATATGAAATTAACATGCTCAAAGCCCACAAACGCAGCAAAACGCGTCACATTTGACCGCCCCGCGTATTAGCGTTTCATCAAGCCGTCGCTTTTCCGTTTCGTCTATACGCTCCCACCGTTTTACCCAGCTTGTTTTTTAGAATTCTATTTCCGCTAAGTAACAAAAATCACAATCATTTATTGCTCTAAAAAAAATGTCCCCAAGAGCCGATTTGGCGATTTTGGATATGTGGATAGATGATTGGACAAATGCATCAACAGTACCAAAATTTGTCGACCGAGGGATTAATTCGAGCTGATCTTCCCTAACGACTGAACTATGTGGCTTTTTTTGGCAGTCCGTACGCAGGATTTATTTGGGGGAGTGCGGACTATCAAAAAGTGTATTTTTTGTTTGGGTAAAAGTGGACCTTTTTGTTGCAAAAAGGTTTCTACCTAAACCCCCCTAAAATGGTCCGTTTTTTGACTTTTTTTTAACATCTTATCACCAAAAAGTCGGACTTTCTTCTTCTTTGTCAATATTTTTCGAAATTGTTTGACCTTTTTTATCAAAAAATTATAAGCAAAAGTGGACCTTTTGCCCCTTTTGTAAATTGGCATTTTGCCATACCCCCTGCACCCCCCCCTGCGGGGGGGTACTGCCTGCTTTGGGTTCTATAGAAGGTCAAGTTTAGAACCTCATACCTTTTTTTCTCAGAGTGATCCATCATTAACCCATTCATCCATCCACCATCCATACATACATCCAGCCAGCCACGCCTCTTTCGCCCATGCCTGTTCTTCATCCATCTTCCATTGTGCAACTCTTTCGTAATATTTCTTTTGAAGTCATGATAGTCTCCATCCATCTGACATGTGCTGTGGGCCATCTGTTATGACTGTAATGGCACATCTGTCATCTTGCCGTCTGGCATGTCCTCCTCTCCCATCCATCTCTTTATTTTCCTCTTTACTTCTTGTAGTGGAATGAAGCCAGACCCGGAGCCAGACCATCAAAAGTACCTATTGGTATCACCTGGGGGGGGAGGGGGGGGGCACAGAGGCTTGAGACCAGGGGTTCCTAACACTATGCCGTACACAAAATTGAAAAGTGGTTTCCAATGTTTTGAATTGCATACCATCTGCAATGGGAAATAACCATTTACGCACCTCATTAGTACTACCCCTTACCTCGTAGGGGGTATATGGGTTGTGGGTGTACTTGGTAACTGTACATTGTCCAACTATACCTTATTTACTTTGTGATTACATTAACAAATAATATGAGACCATTTCCAACGAAATTGAAGCGTTTTTAAATATTTGTGACCCATGTTGAACCAATTTTAACTTGACCTATTATAACGGTTTTCAGCTTAACTCCATAGGGGTACGGTCGGAGGATCAACAACTATCATTTTTTTACTCTTTGTGTCATACGAACAACTTGGTATGCAATTCACAACATTGGAACCACTTTTCAATTTTGCCCCCTGTATAAAAGTCTTTTTGCGAGCCTTAGCTCGCTTAAGGGGTTTGACGTGTTAAGCGATCTACTCGATAAAACTTTTCCAGAATTTCACAGATATGGTTTTACAAACAACGGTGCTGATTAAAATCTGAAATAAAAAATCGGGGTCAACGACTATGTTTTTGAGCTATAGCGAAAACAAAACGTGTGTTGTCCTTTTTAAAACCACACGCAAGTCTATGGGAAAAGTCAAAAGTTGCGTTTAGATCGCCCTACAAAATAAAAACCCCCTATCGATAAAATTTTGTAATTTCTAAATTATGTGTTGAGTCCCTATGGCGTTCTTCAAAATTGTTGAATAAAAAAGGAGGGTCCAAACCGACTTACTTTTTCCATTACAAACCTCCGAAACCACTTAAAATTGGACACTTTTTTTTTCAAATTGGGCGTCTTGTGCGGCAAGAAAGATCCGCGCCACATTCGGCAATCAGCAATCAGGACGCATGCGTAGAGATGCGCGATTTTATAACGCAAACAAACGCACATGTATTCGCGGTATCTTCGCATGATACCTTCGAGCTCAAAACTAAAATTCTTCCATGTGTCCATGACTGGGCTCTAACAGAATGCTGAGGTGTAACAAGCAGCTTTGCGCGTACACAAATCACACGTGCCAAAAACCCCTTAAGCTACCCCTACAGAATGGCATATACAGTTTCATGTAGTCCTAGTAATGAGGTAGCCCTGGTATAAATGCCTCCCCCCAGGTGATACTGATCAACATGCCTGGCTCACCCACTATTGTACGATATCTTTGACCGTCTGTTTCTTTCTCAAGTCTGCATTCGATAAACTCTTTCCTTCCGCCAAGCGTCAATCTTCCCCCCCCCACCATTCCTTTAAGGTAGGTTTGGGGTTGGTTATAGTAGGTTTAAAATAAGTGAACTCCTTTGCATATTTGTAGAAACCAGGTCTTTGTTGCCAATGTTCCCAAAACATATTGGACATGCGGTACATGGGAAACTGATGCATTCAGTTATAAAATTGTCCGTCTGTTAATGATAACAGGACTTAATGCCGTTGTTGGCCGGGATGTCAAATCCCCTTTGCGCTAATCTCTAACACCAGCTAATATTGCCCATTTTTGATGGCCATTATTTGGAAATTTGTCCCGTGATCGATCGGCACAATTTATTCTGAAAGAGGTCAGGCAAAATTAAGGCAGCCTAATATAAATCACAAAATCACAAAATGACTTTTTAAAATTGAAAAAAGAAAAAAATAAAAAACTTAAAAAAAGCAAAAAATAAAAAACATTTCTTTTTTTCCCAAATTCAGTTCCCAAATCCAGAAATTAAATACAAATTCATTTCTGAAGACCCAACCTGCAAATTACAGCGCTTTAAAAAAACTGAGAGACTTAAAAGCCCAAGAAGTTTATCCTTAGCAGGTAAATGCCAAGCCTTGAGTCAATTGGGGTCTCGTGTCATCTTCAAGGAATATTTCATTGGTAGTACCTGAGATAGAGGACTGCCATAGTAAATGCACGTAGCAGTTCCACAAATTGGCCGTTGGAACCCCAATGCCCAAGCGGCAGTCGTGTTCTAACCACCCCCCTCCCCGGTTGCACTAGAGAGCTCTATGAGAGTTTGGGCCCGAATTCGTCTCCAGGACCATGGTCCTGGAGCTAATGTCCTGTAGCATAAATTAAAAAAAATGGTCCGAGCATTTTGACAATGTCGAATATGCTCCTTGAGCATCTTTGAGTACACAATGGTCCAGGGGCAATGATGGCAACTGTGCTCCTTGAGCAGTGGAGAAATCCTCAGTCAAATACTGCCCCGGACCACATTTGCCATATGGTCCTGGAGCTTGTGCATTATAAGATTTGACTTACTATACTTTGTTTGGTGTTCGGTGTCTCGAGTTTGGGGGTGACGTCATGACGCGAACTTTGCATTCGCTCTAGCGTTTGGCTTGCGCCGCTTTTGTTTGCATGCGTGTGCTGCAATTCCAGTCGACGTGCGTGCGTTTCTCGGGTGCAAAACCTAAAACGCGCAGTGACGTCACCCCCAACTTGAAGCGAACAGATATATGATGTGACCTATGATTTCACATATTGACATTCCTGATTCAGGACGGCCCTCTTTGTTTTCTGGCAGGCAAATATTACAGTCGTTCAATGACAACCACATACAAATCTGGTCATAAATTACTTGCAACCTTCTTAATCTAATCGTTAAATAAATTCAACTGGTAGCATTAGCAAGCATGCTTAATATGATATGTTTGGTAATTATTTGTTAAACCAAAGTTAGAGCAGAAAAACGAAATTCCCTGTGCAAAGTATAGGGGCCTTTGTTCTGCTTGCCAGTTTCTCTCTTACAACAAAGACCAACAGGGGGGCGCCACAACAAAAAAATGGTCCTCATCTATCTTAGTATCATATTCTCCAGATACTTGATAGGTTCCTGGAGCCTAATTTTCGTCACGGGCCAAAAATCTCATACAACAACAACCACAAAACACTAGAGAGGGCGTTACATACCCTAATAGAGGTCATATAGCAATCCTATCAGCGTCGAAGGCGCTGAGGGCCTCTTCCTTTCCCGCGCGTTTTTTTGAACACGCAGTAATGCATGAGAATTTCGCTTGTTATTTTTCCGAACCGTTTACAAAGCGCCACGCAGCACACCTTAGAGAAACACGTCGCTAAACTCATCGGCGCCGATTCAGGGCGTACGCGATGAATTTGGGGGTGCGATGACGCACACCACACATGCATCGAGCTCATAATAGATTTACAATAAAGAATGTGATTCAAAAAATAAGCCAAATGAAGTAAAGCAATAATATAAACCTAAATGAAAGGACCTAGCAATAAGTAAAAATGAGGAAAATGTTTAAGATTCGAAATCCATGTTTTTTGTCTTTCAAAACGGTTATTTTTTTCACTTTTGTTTTGGAGCACAGATTTTCCCTCAAACACATACAAGGATTCTATGAACTGTCCATAAAGTTGTTTTGACTTAGGTCCTTTTTTTACAATTGATTACCATAAAAAGGGAGAAATTGGGAAAGAGAGACCAGCTACAACCCCTAGCTAACCCTGGGCAATATTGTCCCCCCCGGGCTATACTCGTGTGACGGTTTTGGTTATAATACAGGGCATGTTTTTACTTTAGTCATGGGTTTGAAAAACCTTCCCGAACACATTTCCTAAATCATCAGCATATCTGCACGTTTTGCCTAAAATGTTTTTAAATATATATTTGTAAAAGACGCCCAAAATAAAAAAAAAAAAAAGAGAGAAATGAAAAGCGAGAGAGAAAACGAGGGAAAGATAAAGACAGAGAGAGAAACCGAAAAAGAACCGATAAAAAAAGCGAGAAAAAAGAGAATAATTAATTTCCCAAATGCGTCGTACCCAAACAAGTCCAAAGAAGGGACAACAAGCCCAAAAGAAAACCAAAAACTTAAAAAATTGTATAACTTGCCCTAGCTGCTGGTCGCTTATAAATCAGCTCTATTGAGAAGCATGCTTGGGTTTCTGTCGTGCATTTACTAAATTATCTTTTTATTACGTAAAAAAACGATTTTTTTTTTGAAAGATTTTGCATATTTTATTATAGCTTACACTTCTTAAATAATTAATGTAAAAGAACCCTTTTGGTTTAGTAACTTCCGTTTTCCTTTATTTAACCTGTAAATACGCGTCACTCAAAATTGTTTAAATTTAATATTAACTTTGTCAAATTCTCTGTTATTAACCTCAAATAACCTCTTAACCTTCCCGTGATCCAGGTGTACGTTCCTATTAACTTCCACTAAAAATTCAAGAAAAACAGACGAGGGCCGCCAATCGCCAAGTTGTATCTGTTTAACCCCTCATCAGATACTCTCACTACGGGGTACGCTAAACGAGCCCGTTCCCATGCAGTTTCCAAATCATTTGTATAGAATGTGATCGTCATTTTGGGAAATTTGATCCCCTAAATCTATACCCTAATTGTTTACCAAAATGAAAACAAACAACAAAACAAAGCTCTTATCCATACGATTTTGGCATGCTTTCCTTAAATTTACGACATGGATCAACTATCTTGATATGCTAAATCTGAAATAAAAATCATCAAAAATCAGAGTTTGTGCATTCTGTACCTAGGTAAGATGCCTAACATAATACCCACAAATCATGCATTAAGACCAGAGCAAACAAATAGAACAAAATTCGGATATTCCTTACTAGTCATTACTGGTCCGTATGAACACTTATTACAACCCTATAATTGAACGGAAATTCATATCTTTGGAATACGCCGGTTATTTTTTGCCCTTTTCTGTTAATCCTTCAGGTGGAAAAAGTAACTATGAAATTCTACAAACATACGGTTCACTTTTAAGTTATTCCTGCAACTGTTAATTATTTTTACCCCTTCAACACGTGTCTTTAAAGAAATAAAAAAACTTCTGGACTATGAACTTAACAGAAAAAGGATACAATTTAACACGTCCTGTTTGTATTGAACGTGGAAAAACTAAATAAACAAATGCTGTAAACACATGCGTGGGCGTCAGTCATGGTCGCGATTTAATCAGCGTAACGGAGCAACAGCGTAACGCGATCATTGCGCCAAGTGACATTACGAGTTCAGCTCATGAATATTTTTGGAGGAAATTTTTCCTCCAACAATTACAAGGGGTGGTTAGGAGAGGCTCGGTCGCAACCAAGTGCGTCGTGACTTCGTTCGATTTGGCTACGGCCTATCTAGCGCTTCGCGCTTATAATATCTATGATAGAGGTCAGGGTACACGGCTTTATACGCGGCTAGGCGGTGGCGGCCACCAAAATCACAAATTTAGACGGTAGCCAATGGTGTCCACTTAAAGTGACAGAGATTTTTTAGGATACGAATATCCTCTCAAATTTCACTGGATCGGTTGTAGGACCACCTACCGAGATGGTTCGAAGGTTTATTGGACAAACAGGGTGCATACAAAAACGCAAACCTGTTTTGAACTAAACTACAATCTCTCTTATTACATAAAGCACGTGTATTCGGCTTATTCACTCAGGTGTGATCTAATTACATTGGTAAGCATTACAAATGATGTAAAAAAAAAAACCGGGGTTCGAGAAAACAATTGGGAGCGCTTCTTCCTGAAAATCTCCTTCTTATGTCTCTTTAGTGGGACCAGGCCCATCTACTTCCGGGTGTGGGTGGGGGGGGGGGGATTTACGGAAACCACTTTTACAAACAGAATTTTGCCACGATTAACCACACCTGTAGGGCCATAGACAATGAATAAAGCCAATAAAATAGAAGCCCACAAAAACAAAACGTTATTTTCAATTTTGAAAAAAGGGAAACAAATTGCCGAGTAACTTTTCCATTGGTTGTACAGTGGCGGGATGAGGGAGAAAAAATGAGGACACAAAATTGAAACCTTCTAAAAGGTCCATTACCTATAATGAACACAAATGACTGGCATTTTAAAAAACTATTTTTTTTTTTTTGGTGGTTGCATTGTTTGCCCGTGTAACCTTCCCATTGGTTTGTACAGTGGTGGGATAGAGATATAGGAAAGAAGCAAAAGTCTTAGCAATGGAGCATAATCAAAAATATTGCTCCGGGAGTATATTGGACTTAGAATATTTAGAATATCCTCCAGTACCATGGTCCTGGACCATAATTTCGGGCAAAGCACCCAAGTGGGGTTTCCGGGGCGAGTGTCTTGGATTGGGTCGGATACCCATGTTTAAAGAGACATGAGGAGATTTACAGAAAGAGCGCCCCCAATTTTCCTCGAACCCGGTTTTTTACATATTTGGAATGCTTTTATTTTTTTTTAAATTAACTTCTTTCTGAAGTGAATAAGCCGGATACACCTTTATGTAATAAGATGATGAGTAAGTAGTTTCTGGCGTGCACCGACAGAAGTCAAAGCATGGTTTCTTATGCGTGGACCGATTACGTTAGCAGGCAAGTATAAAACAAAGTTGGGTTTTCGTTTCCATCCTGTTTGTCCAAAAACCATTCGAAAACGTTCTCGTTTATGGTCTACACCCGATCCAGTGAAATTTTGAGAGAATTAGCTTGTCCTAAAAACTCTCCTCCTGTAACTTAATAGTTAAAAAAAGTGGGACTAGCTGCCAATACTGGACTACCGCTGGGGGATCAAATTCACAATATTAAAGTTCTAGTCCCCGATGGGGGCGACATGGTGTTGATTGAGCGCCCCATGAGAATTCTACCAGACAAATTAAATTCAGTCTTGCAAATCTCAAATTTTGTTGACTTTGCTAGGGTAACAAACTATAGTGTAGGCTTAGGAAGGGGGGGGGCGGGACTGGGCACCCCCATAATTGTTTTTTGAGGGGGGGGGGGGGGGGCCTCAAATACCCTTGAGCCCCTAAACATTAACATGAACCAAAACATTAAAGTCCAAAGTTTTCCCCTTCCCGCAACCTCCCCACTCAGTGCTCGCCGCCTCGCGGAGGCCAGTGGGGGGGGGGGGGGGCCCCCAATCAGGGGGAACTTTCAAAGCCCCTGGATTCAACGAGCATAATGGGTATCCCTCCCGGCCAGGGCGGATTTAAGGAAAGGGCCATGTCAGCAGCTTAAGGTGTGCCCCTCTTGTGCCGCGAGCGAAGCCGCAATGTCGCACTTAGTGCGACTAGGGAGGTATCTGAGGGCCATGAGAGCCAATATTTTTAGAGGTTGTCTGACGGCCCTGAGAGCATTATTTTAGGGGGGCCCTGTCAGCAAGCTGCTGACACGCTGACCTCTTAAATCCGCCACTGCTCCCGGCTTTTTTACCCCTGCAAACCCAAAACCCGGAGAGGATCCTCCTTGTATTGCTGTATTTTGATTACTACATGTATACTAGCGAGATAGTTATTCATGCAGTATGGGACCCTAGATATTTAAGGTGATTGTTACGCTGTTGTATAGTTGTGTTCTCTACTTGATATGAGGAGCCTGGCACTTGCACCAATACGCCCCATCAAAGTTCCATGGAAACAAAACTTGCGCGTTTTGATGGTATCAAAATAATGCACTATTTGTAAAAGCCCAATTCAATACGTGCTATCATATGCTGATTTTAAAGAGTGCAACGAGAGGTTTCACATACAGGTGTCCCTTAAAAAAATTGAAAGTACTTGAGTTTTGCCCTGAATGTAAAGCTTTCTCATCAACAATATCCTCATCTGAAAGGATTAACCTCGTCTACCAGCCTTTTTTTGTAGGGCACGGTTACCAAGGGGGGGGGGGGGTGGGTCACCCCCCTCGGAATTTGTGATAAAACCCGATGCTTATGATTTTGATACCAATGGATTGCTATGGTCCTCCTCTTTCATTGATATCACCAAAATACGTACCCACATACCTAGTACAGCATCACAATGACGTCATCAAAGTCCGCGGTCGGCAAAATTGGCATTTTCGACCCGGAAAATAGGCGAAACGAAAAATCAATTTTTTGCGTTTTTTTTTTTAAAAATTTAAAATAACGGGATTTCATTGCGGGGGTGGTTTTTTCAGCTCTAATGATGGCCATTTGGCTAGTTTTACATAAACATAGAGTATGTAGAGCCATTCTGGCATAATATTTTCAAAAATGCACCATAAAAGATTCCTTGGGTTGGCAACCCCCCCCCCCAACCCCTTCGACTTTGACGGCAACCCTAACCCGGGTGACGGTGCTACCTTCACATTTTTCGCTAAAATGACCGGAAAGGATGAAAGAAGAACGATTACTAGAAGCTTTTTACGAAGTTTTAGCATTTTAGCGCACCGGAGCGAAAGTTCACTAGGGGGGGGGGGGGGTTGGTATGGCTAGACGAGGTTAAGCTGAGAATGTTTCATGGTACAACAATTGTGAATTTCTAATTCGTTATAGGAGCAAAATACGAATTCAGCCTAATAATAAAGCAAACCAAAATCACTTCTTTTTTCTCTCTTTAAGACATTAAAAACACAGGTAAGAAATTTATTGAGTTTGTATAAGTCTATAGAAACTATACTTTATGACACAATATTTGGTGTCTCAAAATCTTCATTGTAACTTTAACCATTGAAAACCGCGTTTATATTTGGGAAGAAATGGATTGAGGGCTCAAATTTCAAGGGAACGACCATGGAGAAATATACGGCCTTTCATCTTGATGTGATCGGGGGGGGGGTGGTTTAGGAGGAGGATCTACCCCTTATTGAGAATCAGTTAAATGTCTCTTTTGCGTTCAGCATTAGTCCCACTTTAGCAGCCGACTCTTCAAATGCATGAAATGCAATAACCAGGCAATAACAGACTTTTTAAGAGCGCCACCAATTTTTAAAACTGTGATATTTTTGCACATTATGTTGGTAATTGTCTAGGAAAACTACATCTGCGAACGAGTAATGATCCATAAAAAATAACGATTTTGTAATTAGGAATTGGGGGATCCCAGATTGTACTGGAGGCAGAGCTGGAAATGCGAAGTTTATGTCCGTCAATGATGAAATAGTGGCCACCTCAAGAAAATGACCTCTAACTTGACTTGACTGAACCAAAAAACACCTATTGGATGAGCGTAGATACGTACGCTATTTCCCGGCTATTGCATATTGGAACTTGGAAGGCCGTTGCATCCGTTGAATATTATTCGGAAAATCTCGATATTAATTATTCTAATTACAAAAATTCCTTCGTTTTGCGACACATAGACATTGTTTTGCTAAACCATTCACAGGTATAGTTAGTTTACTAGCCAGTTACAATGCAACCTTGTAAAAAATCTCAATTTTTTGAAAATTTGGGGCGCGCTCTTAAAAAAATGGACAGAGATGATCAGTTTGCAGGTCAATGCATTGACGGAATATTTTTTGTTTATATGGGACCAGTGCTTTTGACACCCAGTGTGCCAATTCGAGCCCTTATAAATTCATGGATCTGCCGACTCGAATGGAACAAGATGGATAGGTCTAGAACGATAAATGAAAACAAACGTAGCCGGTGTGTCACCTTGAAGAATTCATGCCATGGAAGTGATTCCTTGGTGACCATCCCATGCTTGCACCCAAAATTATTGGTGGGATTCGGAAGGAGACTAACTTTAGACTGGGTTTAAACCAAGGATAGTCCTACAAGAATGGACCATTTTTCTCCAGCCCCACAACAAAATCTTCTTCCCCTCTTACAAATACTCTAACAGTTGCTGTTGTACACGGGCGCAGAAAATTCCTATGGGCCATCCATGAGGAATTTTCACACCCGTTACATTTAACTTTCACAGTATTTGAAGGAAAAAAGGTCCTCTTTTTAGATAACCTGGTTTCAAACCCAGGTCTAAGTTAGTCTTCCCTTTCAGAATACCAGCCATTAAGGTTAAGTTGCCATACATTATAGCAATGGTTCTATTAGCTCATCGGGGATTTTTTTTTGTTTTTA
This sequence comes from Ophioderma brevispina, assembly GCA_023653785.1. Taxonomy (NCBI): domain Eukaryota; kingdom Metazoa; phylum Echinodermata; class Ophiuroidea; order Amphilepidida; family Ophiodermatidae; genus Ophioderma; species Ophioderma brevispina. The sequence continues at coordinate 117,344 of JAMKCH010012042.1, read as the reverse complement.
CCCATTATCAGAATGTACACCATTCACTTCCAGTCCCACATTATCAAAGCTTTTAAAAAGTCTCAAAGAATATGCAAGCTCTTCTCTTGAAGGTGGGCTAATTTCTTGATGATTCTTTGATGTGCAAGAATCGGTGGTTGGGTAAATATACTATTACTATCAGACTTCACTTGGTTCCTTTGAATAATTAGATCATGTGTGATATACGAATGAGAATAGAAGTAAGTGTAGAGACCCTACAGGTAGGAGATGCGCTGTAGGTTTCCAGGCTGTGGGATTCTTTGGTAGAGGAATGATGCAGGAGATGGAAAATGGTTTATTACCCATTAGAGTTTCATGGCAGAGAACTCAAGGAGTTGCTCTTGGAAACGTTTATGCTTCCACTATGAAAAACTTGGACTGTTGTCAAGTCGCTCACAGCTCTTTGACCTCGTGCAAATTGTCCTTTTATTTTTATAAACAATTTAAGGCAGTGGCGACACAAATTTTACAACTAGGGACATGCAAGAGCTATTACCTCTGAAAAAAATCTAAAAATTCAATTGCGGGAATCTTGCCATGTGGGCCTACAAGGGTCACGGATTATATGTTATAGAGCACTCTATATGCCCAATTTCCATAGAATGACGTGTAAAACTAGGATTTTAAGAAATCACTGTGCCCGCAATGAAATTCATCACATTTACGCAGGATGTAGTTAGTGGCAGAAATAATGGAAATAGTTGTGTAAGTGTGGTCCATAGCTATATTTTGGTTATCTCAGTTTATCATTATAGAAAAACAGCTTGTGAGGTGTTTTGAACTACTGAGATTTTGACCACCTTTTGGAGTTAGTCATTGGTTAAATGGGCTGGTATAGCTATTGAGTAGCTGATCAACCGCCCTTAATCCCTCCTTCCACCTTCAACCGATTTATGCATCCTCCATCCTCACACCAAACCCTCCCTACTTTCCTCCTCCACTTGCTTCGTCCAAGTTTCGTTTTTTTCTCTCTCTCTCCTTTCAGTAGGCTTGCGGCTTTATTTCATCTTAAATTACAATTCTATTAACATCATTTCACATAAACATACATTTGTTTATGATATACATGCATACAAAAACAGTGGACTCCATCATTCATTGTCCCCTTCACATATACATCTTATTTTCATGTATGTTTTCATGATTAATATCGTGTCACATTGTTACTAGTTCACTTCTTCTCAGTTCATTGCACATTTATAACTGTTTATTCTACCAGTCAACGGTATTTTCATCTACTATTTATCTATCGTATCAACAATTCCAATTGTGAAACACAAAGTGCAAAATCTTAGATCGTTGACATGAAAAAATGTCTTATCTTTTTTTCCCGTACCCATGTACCCCGAGATTTTCTAGAGTACATGAATTTAAATTTTCCAAATTTTTAAAATTTTGAACTTTGTAAGTTTTATTGTGCATGTAAGTAATAGAGCTTTTCCTAGTGGTTCTTGTTACCAAAAATATGACATTTAGGGTGTTTCCATACTTGTATTTACACACATTTGCAATTGCTCTATAACCTTATTTCCAAAGTTGTGTTTTTGATATTCGCTTTCGAATAGCCAAATTAGAACATCGAATATTGTTATTTCAATTTTGGAACCTAATCTTTATTAAAAATTGTTGTTAACTCTTCCATATTAACTGCACTTGTTTACAGTTTAAAGAAAAGTGCTCTATGTGATCTTTTTCTTTGGCATGTCTCCACACAGTTCTGAATTTTGCTTTTCCAATTTTATAACAAAATAATAAAGACAACAAAAGTGCAATAAAGTAAACTTTTCTTTTTATTTAATGTTTTATTTTGGTTTTTAATAGCATACACACTCTTAGTCCATATTCATTCCATTTCAAAATTATGATTTGGAAACTTTTTTTCCCAAAAATTAGGTTTCACTTAATTGGTCTAACAATTAGTTTTGAAACAATAAACATTGCGAATGAGTTTTCGACGACATTCTCAATTGGAAAGTAGGTCGAAAAATGACGTTATAAAAACCAATGATGATTCACCACTATGTTTGTCTTTTTCTTTTCTTCCAGGTCTCTTGGATTGCATTAAGATACAATATTCTATATGAAAAATACACGTTTTTTTATTCTAGACTTAATTCATCCTCGATAATAGTTACGGTATTTTCGTTAACAACTTGATAAATCTGTATGCACACCTGCTTGACCATTCTTTAAAATAAAGTGTTACCCCCTGATTGGATACATGCGTTATTCAATATAACTTCTTTACTAGTATTGTCGATATCAACTCTTTTGCTCATCCACAATTTGTTGAAAGCTATTTTAATCAAAATAGATAAAATAAAGACATTTTATCCCATTGTTTAAGCACCACTTCCATTAAGGCTGTCATAACAACACCGAAGTACCGGCGTAACAATGGACCGCAGCATTACTTTCAATAAACACCCAAGGCAGTCGCTGCCAAGACGCCAGTCTCGTGGAAACTCCTCAGAAGACTCGCAGGAACTGGATGGGTGCATCCTTTGAACACCTTACATATATCAACTGTTGCCTTGGCCTACTCCACCACTGCTGAATACGCTGCACCAGTATAGAGTCACAGAGTACATTCACACAAGATTGATGTCGTTATGAATGATGCAATGAGACTTGTTAGTGGTTGCATTTTGGCCAACGCTGTAGATACCTCCCAATTCTGTCTGGCATAACTTCTGCAAATCTTAGGAGGACCTTCAGACGATCAAGCTCGCCAAGAAAGTGATGAACATGGCAGTCTAACCCACCACCCACCACCCTTTTGAGAGATCAGCGAATTCCCCCCGGAATCACTTTGCGGCTTTTTTACCCATCCATGACACTGCAGTCACAGTATCTCTATCGATCATCTTGGATCAATGACACCAAGATTTGGTGGAGCAATGGTCATACTCTAATTTGAATCCAAAGCTAGTTTGGGGACAGACCATCTAGAGCCCAAAGGCTGGGACCTTGATAGGAAAGCATGGGTCAACCTCAACAGACAAAGAACTGGCGTGGGTAGTACAACAAACTTCCTTCACAAGATCGGAGTAGAACCATCAACACTGCGATTGTGGAGAGCCACAAACCATTAGCCAATCATAGCTGACTGTGAGGTTTACAAGTCCCCAAGAGGAATTCCAGGCTGCTCAACCTCGATGATGAAACTATCAGCGGCTAAAGACTGCTCTTCCCACTGTGATTTTGGACTTCCACGAACGAACGAACGAGCTTGCCAGTACATTGTAATATGTTCAAAGTGTAAATGTTAATTGAAATTCAAAAATGGAATATTTTTCCATGATGCTTCTAAATTATGTGTTAGACGTTTTATCCATGGCACCTTTAACGAATTGAAAAACTAGGGGAGATGAACCATGTTCAGGCCTCCTTTCTAATACTCTGCAATTATAGATGTTTCTCTTAACCGTTCACGACTATTCCATACAAATTAAAGAATGTGAATTCAGGTATTTTATAAACATCATCCGGAATATCTATTATGCTGGCAATAAATGATATTTGAGAGGAAAAAGCACTTCTACATTAACATTCTACCTATGATTGTAAAGGTTCTGTGTTTCCACAATTTTCTAATATTTGTTATTGTTCTGCGGCATTGTCTATCTGTGAATGAAGAGGGGATATGTAAAAACCCAAAACCAACCCACAAATCCCTCCATGAACCAAGTGCAGGCGAGATAAGAGACCCAATTTGCCGAAACGGGGAAAGCAACTGCCTTAACCCTGGTTGGGAATCTGATGCAACAATGGCAAATTGAAGCGGAGCAGAATGACTTCCAAACCCACCAGGTGGGAAGCGAGAAGGGGCCTAAGAGAGGCACCTAGCGCGAGCACCTGCTCGCCCCCTAAGCAATGCTTCCCAAAGGGGAGAAGATGCAGAAAAATACGGCAACAGGGAGGGGTGGGTGGGAAGCAGTTCCTCTTTGGTATGCACAAGATGAGACATGTTGCAGCCTAATCCAAAACATGGCCAAACGGAGGGGCGCCAAACATGACGGGTGCCAGACCATGGGGAAGCCAGACAGAGTAGGGATTATCCGATAGAGTGGCAAAAAGAGTAGGAATCCAAGATAGTGTGGCAATAATTATTCAGATAGAGTGGACTTAGGACATCCATTGCTTGAACAATAAAACCTGTTAGGAAACCTAACTTGCCCTATTGTTCTGGCGCATGTCTATCGTGAATGAAGAGGGGATATGTAAACCCCAAAACCCACCCACAAACTTCTTCCTGACAAGTGGCAGGCGAGATAAGAGAACCAATTTGCCCGAAAGGGGAAAGCCAACTGCCTCAACCCTGGTTGGGAATCTGATGCAACAATGGCATGAAGCGGAGCGAATGACTTCCAAACTACAACAGGGGGAAGCGAGAAGGGGCTAAGAGAAGGCCACCTAGCGCGACCCACTAGCCCAATTGGCCCAAACGAATGAAGTTAAAGGGGTATTGATTAAACTAATGAGTTAAAGCAATGGGATCCCTGAGATGCAGGGGAAAGTATATTGTAAATAATAAATGAATCAATGACCAACCAGGACCCTAAATATCGGGACCTAAGTCGGCACTAGGGACTTCATGCTACTGTTTTGTCTAAATATTCTGTACCAGTAAAAAATGCAGATTCTAACAAACCATAGCTCTGTGGCATGTGAACATATAACAGATTGTAAGATCAATGGCAAGGGTATCATCCAGATCCAAAATACATGCCGTGATCTTTCAAGCTAGGAAGGTATCGTATGACCTACACTAGGGCATGGGTCTTGTATGAACAAGTAGTAACGATTAATTAGGCTTGCCAGGGGTGGGATGAAGCTCATATGTGAAACCCATTTTTCCAAGAGAAATCCAAGTATGCACCATGAGCACAGAACAAAGAAGGTCGAAAAAACTCAAGAAGTGGAAAATGACGCGCCATTGGCAAAAAGATTGGGTGGCAAGTGGTAATAAAAGTCAAAAGGTACCAGTGTGCGTTGAAGAAGGGCACATAGCATGAGCTTAAATTATATAAATGAGATAATCTAGCCTAAGGAGCAGGGCTATTAGGCCTATACGCTTGAATGAAAGCATATAAATGTGCTACAGGAACAGGAATCCAATAGGCATAAAAACTTGTCCAGAATCGAAGCAGGATAGGAACTAAATGCGCCAGTTCAAAATAAAAACTTCACCCTGAGGCCGATTCACATTGCAGGTGGAAAAAGGCTCTTAGCTGAACTCAGTAAACATCCGATGAGTCCACTGGATTGAGGTGCTAGGAAATAGGTCATGACATTGACAAATTAGAAAAAGCAGAATAGTTCAATATCAGCAAAGTATGAAATCAAGCACAAGTTTTCTTTCCAATATATCAAGAAAGAATAGGATGTTGTTTAGAAAGTACGCTTCCTGGACACCTGGTTGTCTGTTCCTGGTTGAAATGGGACAAAGGACACACTACCCAAGGTCCCTTGCATACCACGTGTAACGAAAATAGATAAAACACATGCAATACACAAAGCAACTTCATATTCGCCAATTATGGGTCATAACGATAAGGACCTCTATGACTGACCCACTCTGAAGAGTAACTGTGCGGGACCATCTGACAGGACCATAAATCAAAAGTGGCATGAAAAATGTGTTAAGTACATGGAAACAGCTGGCCATTAGCTTAGGCCTAGCATGGACCACCAGAACAACACAATACCAATGATGACCCTACAAGAATCAATTCCCACGGCTATCACTCTATGGACTACGTGCAGATGACCCAAAAAAGTGGATTTGGAAGTGATGTATATGGGATCAGAGAGTTATAGGGGGAATCAATTGGCTGGCTGTTGTGATGGTATATTCGCTGGTTTATAATGGAAACGCATCAGCTGGTTATATTCAAAATTGATACAGCTGTTCAAAACAGTCACCGATAATTTAGCCCAATAACCACCCGGGGTTAGCATTAGCTATCATGTGTGCATTGTTATTGAGTGGTACTTATGTTGGTATGGGGACTATGTGAGAGCTAGAGGCAGTGAAACCTGCAGGATGCAAAGCTGTTACGATTGGTAAGAGTGTTAAGTTACCTGGCTAGGGAGGTAGCAATATGGAATAGTAATAGAGTTTGTACTGAGAAGGACCGAGGTAGCGACCAAACAGGAGGGCCTCTGGATGAGTGCCTCTATCAGAATTCTACGACCACCCTGTTGACTGTAAGACGAATGGCCTAGAGACATGCTTCAATGTGGAATCGCTCCATACATGTCCACAACAAGTGATTCTCTGTTTGCCTCATTCTGGCTGATGAGTGAGAATATCCAACGCGGACATTCCGTTAGCTAAGGGGAAGTGACCAAGGTGGAGTTGTACAAGACACAAGGCGAGTGTTAGTATAGCCCAATCATATAAGAGATAAACAAGATAGGGCCGTATGGAGCCTCGCTGTAGGTCATAAATATACATGAGGACAAGATCCAAACTCGGATTAAAAAGTTGTGAGGAGCCGTAGCACAGCATACATGCATAAGGAAATACCAAAATTCCGAGGAAAATGATGGTGAAGGCCTAAAAGATGGTATAAAGTGAGCTATACTATAAGCTGGCAAAAAGTGAACATGTTTAAGTACACATATGAAAAGGTGATGAAATCAGGCAGAACCTAATTTATGACGAATATCTATACATGAGGGGCAAATCTGACTTGGACAGTAAAGTGAGAAAGATAAGATGAGGTGTTAGGGTGAGGCATACCGTACAACAAATATGTGAAGGGAAGATCTGAAATCAGATGTGTAGGACAGGAAAAAAAATAATAGGTGAGGCCATACCATAGGTAGAGAGTGGATCACGGTACTCACAGAAAATGTACAAAGCGATGGTGTAGGTCTGCCTGGCGTAACTATAGTACAAATAAATGGGAGAGGACGATCTTAAACAGGAAAAAGGCGATGGCATATGAAGAGCCATCCAATAGGCAGACAATGACCAATAGAGTAGGCCACACTTGCATAAGAGAAAAACAGGTAAAGTGTAGGTGGGAAATACATACAATATGTCACCATCACCTAATGGGCCAAGATCCCAACTTAAAAAGATTAAAGGTTTAAAAAGATGGTGTAGGTGGGACAGCTCATAGGCAGGCAGTAAAGTGGGCAATGTGTCATGCCAAATCACAAAAGAATGAACCAGGTGATGCTATAGGCAGGACTGTAACCAGAAAAAACATATGTATAAATAGACTAAACATGAGAAGGGAAGATCCAAAATCAGGTGATGGTTGATGGTGTTGGCAGAGCCGTACCATAATAACCAAGCCAAACCATTTGCAACACTCGTTCTGATATCTGACATAGCCATATTCACATAATAATAGTTTATGTAAGAGGCTAGCAATGGGTGGAGCTGTACACAACAAAGAGGCAATGGCATAAGTGTAGCTGACCTATATGCAGCAGTGATGTGTAGGTAGGCTTTTTCATATAGAAAATAAGGTGAAGGTGTTGGTCAATACGCCCAATAAAACAGAAGGGTTGGTGTAGGCGGGGGTGTACCCTACAACAAGGAGGTGACAGCATAAAGGGCCATACCATAAAAGTGCTGGTATAAGCAGGGCAAACTATAACAGAAAGCGATGGGGATCGTGGTGAGGCCGGACCAAGTAACAACGGTTAGGCTGGGGCCCATACTTGAGTATAACGTAATGGAGGGTGAAGGGGAACCACACCCGTATTGATAGTGGGGGAGGAAAAATTAGTTTAGGCAAAGGCTATAAACCACAACACAGGGGGACAGCTAGAAAAGTGATGGAGTAGGCGATGCTATGGTCTTAAAACAATTAAAAAAAGGTTATGGTGGAGGTAGAGCGGTACAATCAAACAGAAATGATGAAGGCAGGGTAATAATATATAACCTAATATAACCAAAAGGATGATGGCAAAGAAGAAGCCATCACATTCACAAAAATGATGGTGTTAGTCAGAGCCACACTATATACAAAAGGTGAAGTGTAGGCAGTCGACCCTACATCGTAACAAATATATCGCGGGTTTCCATATAACAGATGATGGTGTAGGTGAGACATACCCGGTAGAAAAAAAAAAAAAAATGGTGTGCCCTAGCTGGAGGCCGCTCCAACGACACAAAGGTGATGGTGTAGGGGGGGACCCTACAATATCAACCAAGGTGATAACGTAGGCAGGGAATACTTAGAACAACAGTGCTAGCGAGAGAAGTACAACATGTAACAACCAAAACAAAAACTCGGGTATTGACGTAGCAAGTATAAAACAAAAGTGACACCATAGGGGGACTGGAAAAAAAAAAAAAAAAAGGAGATGGCCTACAGTAGCAGCTGCCCATATAATAGAACTTTCTAATGCAGCACCCGTTGTATAACAACTGGAATGGCACATCAAAACCAGTAGCAAAATATAGAGGATAATGTACTAAAAACATTGGCAAACACTAACCAAACTGGCACAACTGGCAGACAACTGAATTTGGGGACCTGAACAGGCTATAGAAAAACACTGGCAAAATTGAGAAATGAAAATCAGCAATGTGCAGAAAAGAGACCAGTCAATTAACAGCTGATAACAATGAAAATGATGCATATTCGTCTATATGAAATAACTACAAGGCAATCACCATGCTGGTAATACAATGAACATTGTATGCAAGGAGCTTATGGGCAATGCTGAATACCAAAAATGCATAGTTTCAGAGTTGCTTTATGTATTGTTCGCTGTGCTTCTGTATAGTGATATTGTTTTGTTTTTTTTTGTTTGTTGTTTGTGTGTTTTTTTGTTTTTTGTTTTTTGCCTTTGTTTTGTTTGTTTGGTTTTTTTTTTTTTTTTTGGAGCAAAAGGCAAGTCATAGTTGGCTGGTGAGCCACAACCCCATAAGCAAAGCGGTGGCCTAAAAAATGGACTCCGGCAGAGCGGAATAATATACAGAAGCCAGTGTTGCTGTTTCGGTCTAGAGTACAGAATATGACATGTAGACAGATCAAGCAAAGCAACACCATACTAACATGCTGGGGACAGTGTGAGTGTTGGTGTCTACCGAATGGTAAATAAAGAAGTGCCATTTATGCTTTGATGGTTTGGTACACATGTGTAAAAAGTATGCAGATGGCATTAGCGAGTAGAACTGTACCATATCCATAAACAACAAATAAACAAGGGGGGAACGGGGTAACTAAAATGATGGGCTATGGCAATGCAGCAATGTATAGTGAAATGAATGGTATAAGGATGTAGCAAAGCTGTACCATAACCATAATAAACAATAGCAAGGGAAAAGAATCAGTTTAGCATAGTGTAAAGATCGTGTTATATGTAGGCGGAACCGTACAAAAAACATAAGAGAAAAAATCACAAGGAGAAAGTTAGTGTAGGCTTACCACACTCTGAAATAGTGTAAAGAAGAAAAGGCGTATTGATTGTATAGGCACAAACTGAAAATATAAATGAACACATAACACGGAAGGTAAAAGAGCGTAGGCCGAGTTGCACTCATGCATTGAAATGGTGTACTGATGTATAAGGGGAAATGTTTTGCTGATGGGGTCGGGGGAAATAGACATAAAATTACTTACTCATATGAGTGTATATCATGGCATATCGGTGTTAGCGGATCTGCACCATACCTACAGAAGGACGAAATGAGCATAGGCCTAGCTGAACTCATGTATTAAATTATGTTGTATTGTGGGATGATGTAGCGGAGCTGTGCCGGTAGCCATCAAACTGTTGAAGTGTGAAATGAATGTAGGCGGAGATGTACTCATAATTTAAAATATGGACTAGATGTGTTAGAGGAGCTATGACAAAACCATATAAACACATAACTGGGAAAGGTGAAAGGAGTAGGTTACATAGCCGTACTCATATAAACAATACTAGAGAAGGGTGAAATTAAAGTAGGGTGTATGTACTTATAGTAATACTAGCGAAGGGTGAATGAGCGTAGGCCTAGTATACTCAATAGAATGATAGCAGTCATATAAATAGGGTATTGTGGGTTAGCGGGGCGTACCATTAAACCATACAAACATAGGTTGATTGATGACTCGAATGAGCATAGTGTAACTGTACTTGGTATATTGACCAAAAATATGGTGTATTGCTGGTGTTAGCAGAGCTGCACCATAACCATATAAACTCTGGAAGGGTGGAAACAGTGTGGTGTAGCCGTACTTCATATAGTGCATAATGGCTTTGACCGTTAGGGGAGCTGTACCGTAACATATAAACCTAGGTGAGTGATGCACTCCGGATGCGGATAGGCCTTAGCCGTACTCATATAGTGTCAAAAAAATTACCGTAACAGATGCGTAGCGGAGTTGAACCATAACCTATAACATAGGTTGAGTGAGACTCGGCTAAGCGTAGGCGTAGCCATACTCGTATAGTGTAAAATAATCCCGTATTGATGGTGTTAGCCGAGCTATCCAAAACCTATATAAAAATAATTATGGAAGGTTGTGAAATGAGGACATGGCTTGCTTGTATCATAGTACGATAAGGGGTGTAATAATATTAACCATCTAAAACATAGATTTAGGGTGGACTCAAAATGAGGTAGACGGACGCTGGACATGGCGTAAAATATGGCGGGATAGGTGGTGTTAGCATAGTTGTACATAATAATAACTAGGAGGGTGAAATGAGCGTAGCGTAGCCCCTACTCGTTATCGTGTAACAAATGGGCGTATTGCGGAGTGTGTGGAGCCGACATAACATATACATTTAGCAAATAACAATGAAGGGTGGATGAGCGTAGGTGTAGAAGTACTATATTAGTGACCAAAATCTGGCATAATGATGGTGTTAGCGGAGCTGTACCATAACCATTATACATTCATCACAATAACTATGGAAGGGTGATATGAGCGTAGGCGTAGCCGTACTCATATAGTGTAAAGTATGGCGTATTGATGGTGTTGGCGAGCAGTTACCATAACCATTACATTTAGCAAATAACTATGAAGGGTGAGATGCGCGTAGGCGTAGCCGTACGCATATAGGGTAAACATGGCGTTGATGGTGTTGGAAAGAGGCCCCCATGTACAAGAATACCATATACAAGCAAATAACTATGGAGGGTGAGATGGGAAAGGGCGGCGTTTTAGGCGTAGCCGTACTCATATAGTGCAACTATATGGCGTACTGAGGTGTTAGCGGAGCCTGTACCATAACATTAGCAAATAACGAAGGAAGGGTGAGATGAGCGTAGGCGTAGCCACACTCATATAGTGTAAAACATGCCGTATTGATGGTGTTGGCGGAGCGGTACCATACCCATATTAAACAGGGTGAAATGAGCGTAGGCGTAGCCGTTCTCATATAATGGAGAAAATGGGTATAGATGGCGTTAGCGATTGCCGTGTACATGGACCATTAAAACAACAAATCACAGAAGAGGACAGGACCCTTAACTTGTGCATACTTAAGTCACTGGGGTCTTTCCGTGTTACACTTAGTTCATCACCAAATAGACTTTTACATGTGAATTGATATAGAATAATTGGGGCGCAACTAAACAACCATCGGCCAACGCTAGTATTATTAATTCTTTGATGTCAACCCCTTTTGTTCCAGCCCCCGTTACTAGCCAGATTTGGAAACTCAAAAGTTACACGCCCAAAGACTTGACGGTATTTTCCGGAAAATTTCCATTTCAAGTTGTACGGATTTTTTGAATAGATGGTATTGGAACAATCCATATTGCCTCTGTTTGTTTGTATTTAGTTTTAAGCCTGACAATAACGAAAATGCATTTAACAGATCTATAAATCTGTCTCAAATCTTTTTCATCGTAACAAAAAGTGTTTGATGTCTCTTGCATACAATGATATTCGAGCTTCATTTCTTGAATAACCTTCTAATGGAAGTTTTAGGCTTTAATTTTATTAGATTGCCTAATTTTACAAGCCAAGGTTTCGATTGCAATTATAAACAAGCAGGCAGATAACGGACAGCCTTGCCTAACTCCCTTTTAATTGGAAGAAATCTTTCTTCCTCCGTCTTTTCGTTGGCGAAGAAATGAGAAATATTGAATTTGTATCAAACCAGCTTGAAATATCAGTGTAAATTGTTTTACCCATTTATGAAATCGCTACAACAATTTGTTTTTCAAACCGTAATTTAACAATAACATCTGTTAATACTATCAAAGGCTTTGCTAAAATCATTGATAACATAGGACAGGAATATTTCTCTTTTCGGTATATCTTAGTATGTCTTCGATCAATCTAGCGTTTTTTCCAATGTGCCTCCCTTGATATAACCCGACGCGTCAGGCATTGATTATTGAGAGCATAAACTTTTTGAAAAACCCGTAGATAAAGCGTAATTGCTATTTTATAATAAACATTAACTAATGTAATCGGTCTCCAATTTGTTAGATTATTCGAGGGAAGATCTCTTTCCTTGATTAAGTAAATGTTATAATTCCTTTTTTGTGACTTGAAGCCATTCTTCGTTCTCCCCACAAAACCCTCGTTCAATGAGTTGACGACTAGGTTATTTATCTGTGGGCCACCATGCTTTGTAAAATTCTACTGTTAGTCCATCATGACCTGGACTTTTATGGTTTTGCATTTGATAGTGCAGTTTACATTCGCGATTGTGAGTTCCTTCACACGCATTCTTTCTACTTCTGTCAATTTCTTAAACCTCCGTGATACATCTATGAATCTCATACAATGTGAATTAAACTCTATCCTCTTTAATAATTGTGTATAATACTTTACTTGTTCATTTAATATATCATCTGATCTGGTACATTGTCCCATCTTGCAGTCAAGACTTGTTTATAGTTTTGCTTACTGCATTTCTTTTTTCCAGATTCAGAAAATATTTTGTATTTCTTTCACCCTCTTGAATCATTTTTAAAAGTCTGCTTTGGATCGGTTCCTCTCCTCAAACTTCCCACCTCAATACTCACAACCCCTTCTTAAAGGTTCAACGAGAGATGTTGAGGCACCCAATATTTTTTCATAATAGTAATTTCATATACAGGGCCGTATGCAGGATTTATTTTGGGGGGTGCGGGCTTCGAAAAGTGGATGTTTTTTGCGAAAAAGTGGGACTGTTTTGGTAAAATTGACTAAACGCCCCTAAAATGGTCTTTTTGGAACTTTTGAATATTTTATCACCAAAAGTTACATGTTTGTAATCAATTCTCTAAATTTTGGACCTTTTAATAAAAAAAATTCAGCAAAAAGTGGATGTTTTCCCCTTTGGTGGAATTTGGGGGGAGGGGGTGCGACAGCTGTCACAGCCACCTTGCATCCACCGCCTCCACTAACCCTGTCCCCCCAGGTATGTGAACTCCTTCACCAATTCCAGCCTCATCACAAGGGGGGGGGGAAAAAACTTTTCCTCCTGCTGATAGAAACCTTAAAGTTATAGAAAGAGAATTAAGATTATAGGCTGCCAGCAGTACTTCCAAAAAGTCCTTTGAAGTGATTATACCAGGTTCCAAGATGTCCTTTGATCTTTATTGCGGGTAATGATTCTTTTCTGGTATACTCTAAGACTTGCTTGCCATGCTTCATTGCGCCTCCTTGTTATATGAGCTTGTTCAATAAGATCATTTTTGTGGTAGACTATTTCATATTTTCCCAGTCAGTAGCCACTTAGAGAATAAAAGATGAGAGTTTTGTCTAAGCCATCTTAGATTGTCATAATTGGATTGGCATTCAAATTTTGAGTGGTGGATGCCGGCGTACCACTCAAGGTGATCCGGAATTAACACCCTACCTAGAACTTCCCAGAAAAAAACAAGCTCTTATATAAATTTGCATTTGAAGTTTAAAAAAAAAAATCCCTCCCACCACAGAACGGAATAAAAAGACTTGACAAGAGATAGAGGAAAATTGTTTCTTTATTGTAGTAATCATCCGTCTGATAAATGCAAATATTGGACAGAAATACATGTACACTGAGAGAAACTTGCTTTGTTTCGACACATACACAATCGGTTTCCCTTATGCATTTACACGGATATGCACAGAACATGGGATACTTCCAAAATTCTTTTTGTACAGAATGAAACAAATGAAATGCATTACTCCCTGTAATATATAGTTAACTTGGCCTCTATAGGTAATGATTTGAAAATATATATAGAGAGAGAGCAATTGTATTTCAAGGGATGTTTTGCTTTAAATTGCTCTAATTATGGGACCCAATCTTACTGCCTTCACTTGTAAAAAAATCAACATAACACTTTAAACGGGTTAATTATTTATATTTTACACACAAGGTATAGGAGGCAATGCACAAGATAAGGCCTAAAAAAAATTGTTTGATTGGCGTAACCCGACCGACCTATTTTTACCGCCGACCCTAAATTTTAATTTTTTTGTGGGTCATGGAACACGCTGAAATGCAAAAACAGGAATTAATGACGTCATACTTCGGTACTCTAAGGATTGCAGGACATTCAAAATACAATAAAAAAGATGTGTTACGAAAAGTGAAGATGTTCCATTGTTTTTGTATGTGGTGTCATATATTTTGTGTTTTCTGGTATGTGAAACTAAAAAAAAACAATCCGACCTACCTACCCATTTTTTTTTCTATGTTACGCCATCAAACATTTTTTTTTTAGGCCTATGCGTTAAAACATGTTAAGTTCCATGGCCCATCGCTAATACCTAGTCCCCAGAAGCCCCAAAATTTTTTTGGGGATATTTTTGCAACTTTTCCTTTTCTAGTTCTTATTTTTTCTCATTTACCCTGTGAAATCTTAGAGCCAAGATGTTTTGGTTTGGAAGTTTATGAAATCGAAAATGTGCCATTTTGGTCGCCCAATATTAATTTTTAAACACAAGAACTCTATGGGGCTTTCACAATCAGTTTTTTTAGCTCTCGCCTCAAACCGGATTGAAATTATCGGCGCGAATTTTACAGAGGTGTTTTGGGTGCATGCCAATCTATCAAGATGAAGCTTCATATCCTTAAATTGGGCCTTCCCTTTAAAACAGTGTTCTTGTTAATGTCATTCATTTTAAGTGGTTAATTGCATTCAGAATTAGCATCTTAAAGTGTTATTAGGTTGAATCAGTAAACACGAACACCTTTTTAAAACATGTTTTATGTTAACTTGTGCAATGCCTCCTATATTTTTTAAATGTAAAACATCTATGAACATCTAAAAGTTAGAAAGTGGTTATCCATTGACTTTTACAGGGTTTGGACCAATGTAAGTCAATATATAGATCTGCAATATAGGCTAAAAAAAGATAAGTGTTCTTTCAAGGCCTCTAACTTGGCAGTTAGGTATGATAGAGATATGCAAATTTCAGTAGAAATGCCTCAAATGACTGAATCCCCATGATTCTAGATGCTTAGGCTGGCAAAGCATGCACTGCTCAAAAAATATTTATTTCCCGGGAAGGAGATTTTGATTTTGTAAAACTTCCTGCAAGGTTAGAGAGGTTAAGTAAAGTTTGTTATCAAGAGTTTTAATCAGTTCAGATTTCCAGCAAGGCATGATGTGCACTTCCTGGGAAAACACTTCCTCATTCCCCACTCCTTTGAGCCATCCATGCAAGCACATCAGATCGAGTCCATAGTCACTTGAAGCACCCCATCTTGGTTCAGCTGTAACAACACAATCATTGGGTTACTTCCTTTAGACATGCGATGTGATTAATCTAAATAAGTCATATGTCACTAATATTGTTTTTAGATATAGCCGATTTTAATGTTCATTTACTTTCCTTTCATTTCATTGTTCTGAGGAACACTAAAATTACCATATCTCAGGAACTGCAAGTCCAATGAATCATTTGTTACTAATATTGGTTTTGAGATAATGCCCATTGTTCGGAACGACACTAAAATGACCATATCTCTGGAACCATAAGTCCAACTGCGATGAGGTTTTCAGCGAAATGAAGGATGCGAAATGGCACATAAACTGAAAAATTAATTTTGATTTGCCTGACTCATTTTGTATGGTAGCACCACATATGAGCACTTTCCTAAAATGAAAATGATTGTGTACACATAAATGTTTAAAAAAAACAGGTGAGTGCAAAGCAAGTTCTAAATGTCCATATGCATTGCATTAGGCAATTACATGTGAGGAAGGTGGTTCTTAGTGATGACACGACACTAGCAATTATGAAAAGAGTACCACAAAAATATCGTAATGGTTAACTACATATGAGCTGTTATGATTCTGTTCTATGCATACTTTTGATATAAAATTGTACCTAAAAGTGAAAAATGATAAACAAAAGTGTGAACCCAATAGAGTATAGTAATGGAGAGAATGATTTTTATTTGTAGCAGTTAAGATATAATATGTAATTAGATATTGAGAAAAACAATTGTTCACTTTGCTATTAAATATTTTGTATACCTGGATGACTTGACCAATAAATGAAAAATGTAAATACTTTTACAGAGGCTTTGTACACGGTGTTTCATTTTCCCTCTTTAAGTTAGTGTTTCTGTTAATTAATGCTTTCAATTAATTTTTACTGAAAATGCACCTAAAATTGTGCAATCTGTCTCATTCTCTCCATATTGCGACAAAACCACCCAATGCTCACCAAAAATGATGCTTGAAAACCAACTAGTTTCCCTATTGTTGGTGAGTAATGTTGGCGAGTAATTTTGAAATTAAAAAGACTTACGTAAAAAAACAAATTTTTCTTCCTGAAAAGAAAGTTGTCACATCAGGGTACATGATTTTTCTGCCCAAGTTTGAAGCCCGTTTGGATATTACTACATGTAAAACCGCTATCACACAGACATTGCTAACAAGGAATGTCAGCCTCATTTAAACAAAAAAACATGGCAATATGCCCGAGATAAAATGCTTTTACTTTTTTTGGGTAGTTTCCACAGTACAATTCTGAAGTCACAGTTCACTAACTTCACAGTAAACGTTAAAAACTGACCTTTGCATTAAGAGTATGAGGTACTGATTTTCCAAATAAGCCGAGCCTGGGTTGAATAATACAAGTGTGAAAGAGTTCTGGAATTGAATTGTGGTAACTCGGGTTTAAGAGTTTAAATGGCACACTAAAGATAGGGTATCAAGGGAAGACACAGACCCTCAAAATAAATTTTTGAGTTTTGCAGTCAAATTTCATTTAGGCTAAATAAAGTCTCAAAAACTAGCAAAGGATTGGAAATCCAATGTTGATGCAGGTTCCCCTATTTATGTTTAATTAATTTCTTCCCCTAAAATCAAATTTGTCAAAAATAAGACAAACTTTAAAAGGACATGCAGCTATTACATGACACTTATTGCTCCACACAATAAGTAACTTTCAAACAGTTGTTCAACTGACCCCCCCCAAGGCACTACATAATACCAAACTGAGTGAACCTGGGCCTTTGCTATGAGGTTGGGCTGTGGCCAGCTACAACAAGATTGGCAGCAATTTAAAGTGACTCGAGATTTCCGATGAGGGCGCCATCAATTTCAAACAAATCGTGTTTTTTGCAATACATAATGCTTGTATATATAGTAATATTGGGTGAAATAACTAAGCTCAAACGCGAAGTCCTTCATGTAGAAAATCAACAACTTTGTTATCAAAATTCCGGATCCGGATTTTTTTTATACCAGTATCCTAGGGCACGTAATACGTACATAAAATGTTCACTGCATGAAAACTTAAAAAATCAGATTCATCTCAAAACTTTGGAATTGAGCATTTTTTAGGTGAGTATCTTTGTTCTAGTTGACTATTTTTAATTATTACACCAATTAACGTTATATTTGAATGTCGAATCAGCTTTAAGCTCTCTTGCTTACACAAAAGCCATTGAGGAAGATAGTGAATTAAAGAAAATTCTCGGTAGGAACAACTTATTAGCTCAGTAATCACTTAGAATATGACATCTACAGAATCCCTTCATAATGACACAATAAGAGCCATCTTGATGAAGCATGTTGACATTTTAAATTGTCAAGTGCTGTCATTGTTTAAAGGTGGGGAGCAAAAATCAAGCTGTGCAAAATAGGCACATAATACCAAGTGTAATGTAGCAAAAACCGTGACAGGCCTATGTTCTTTTGCTCTTTGATTTGGTTAAGGAAAAAAAAAACATGCCTACAAACAAAAAAAAGGAGAAATTTACGGCACAATTCAATCAATATGGTGTCCATGCACAATGTTATATGAAGCGCATGACTTTTCACAGAGATTCTGTAGTAATCAGGAATGAAATGTCTGATGGTAAATACTCTAACAACAGTTAATGTTCTTTGATCAAAGATGGTTAAATTCACAGATGAAAGCTCTTTATCATTCATTATGTTGTGAAATGGAACGGTTTCTGATGATAAGAAAAAAAAAAGTTGTGTGTGTTTTTCCATTCAGACAAATCCTGAAGGTTTAAAGGTGCAACGAGAGATTTTGGGCACCCAAAATTGTGTCAGAATTAGTCATTTCAAAAGATTAGATACTCAGTAGATTTCTGACCTGGTCTTATGTACATTTCATCAGCTAATCTTTCCCAGGGGGATATTTTGGATGGAAAGCTTTGCATCAGGGCAAAAATAAGAACTTTGCTTTTTTAGGGACACCTAAGCTGTGAAATCTCTTGTTGCACTTAAATACCTTGTACATATTAGCTATGAAATGCATTTCAGAAATAATGTAAAATTAATTTACAAAATTACATAACTGAGAATATCCTCAAGCTTTGAGGAAAGCCACAGATATATGCCTTGAATACAGCCAAACTATAGCACCTAAGCAATTACACTAATTACTATAAGGTGTAGAATACTGAGTATAATTTTGATGGTGCACTAATTAACAAGTCTTTTGTTACTTTGGCTTAATGATACTACTTACGTCTAGGTTCACTACAGTCCATTAATATATGCAATTCAGGGGAAAATGGGAATTCTACTAGTGGGGTAGATGCATATTTTAGTTATTTCTTGCTTTAATATTCATGAATAATACTTTTTCATTGTCATCATATTTAAGCATGGCAAAGAGTGTTGGCTATGGTAAAGTTGCTCATCGGATTCATCCTATTACAGTTTGATCCATAGATAGGACACCCTGCACAAGATCATGACCTAAAACAATTGGATTACTAGTTGCGGTTGTATTTTGGCTTTTAAAGGTGCGTGTTCCGATCGTGTTTGGGACCCTCCTGATTCACCCGGAAGTAGTATCGATTTTGATATCAGATGAAAGGCCGTATTTTTCTCATCGTCGTCCTGAAATATGAGCCATCAAATCCATTTCATTCCCAAGATATGAGCGAAAAACCGCCGTTTTAGTGGTTAACCATCAATATTAGCACAGTATTGAATAGGGCTTTGCAATATGCATTATTGCTTCTACCATCAAAACCACAAGTTTGTTTCCCACGGTACTTGATGGGGCATATGTGCAAGCGCCAAGCTTTCATATCAAGTAGAGAATACAATAGACATGAATCGGAACAAGCACCTTTAAACAGGGGCGGTGCCAGGGGGGGCGGCCGCCCCCCTGAGAGTTTCAAATCTAGGAAAAACAGGGGGTTTACATAATAAATTGCACAAAAATGAGGGGTTTTTAACCAAAATTAGTTCATTTTATACTGTTTCGCCCCCTTATGATGTTTCGCCCCTCCTATAATTTTACCCTGGCGCCGCCCCTGCCTTTAAAACTAACTTTATCAAGAATGTAACTTTCAATGTTGTGTGCAGTCCTCAGGCCTCATTTGCAAGTGATATCAATGGGTAAACACTTGCTCTATGCATACCATATGCACTGAGTTTAGAACCACTCTAGGCAAGGAATTATCCGACTTGCATTGTCAAAAGCCAAGCTCACCAATTTCCTATTTTTCAAACTGTAGCGTGGATTGATCGGACTTCTGCACCTAACTCACTTAATTTCTATTAAATTGCTATATAAAGCAAGAATCATGTGTGTGGATGACCACTACCTTTTGATACCATCACATGAGGTGGGTGGAATTAATAAACATTGTTATTCATTATTATCAATCAATTCTTTCATATTAGTAATAAAGCAATATACAAATGCAAAAAAATGGCTGGTCTGTATTTACAAGAAATATCATAATAAAATTTTATACACATTTTTGTAGTTTTATTACCCATTTTCAGGTTCACATCTTAGTAAAAATTACAAAGTCATAATCAGTGGCATATATCTAAAAAAAATCCCTCGTTGGAAATTATGCCCAAAGCAGGCAAATGCCCATTTCGGAAGGTGAAAAAAAAGGAGAGAAAAAAAAAACTCTTATCTTGACTAGAATTTGTATTGGAGGGGGTCAATGGGAGGGTGAAGATTACTGGCAGAAGTTTTTGACCCTGTGTTTCTTCATTATCGTGTGTCACTAGTTAAAACAAATAAAATTCAATTACAAGTTTGACGAATACAATTACTAGACTTGTTTCAAATGATAAGTTTTAAAAATACAAATTAAAATAGTGTTGTTCAAAAAATCGGAGGTAAGATCATGACGTTACTAAAAACAGCTATTAATAATTATCCAAAACTTCTCATTATGCACAGAGGATCATAAGAGTATCCCCCTGTTGAAAGATTTGCAACAAAAATGTTCTGCCTGGAAATATGTTTACAAACATTTTAGTAAGAAAGCACCAACGATACACGCTAGGAGATACTTTTCTGACCACCATTTTTTGTCCTACATGGAGGCGCATTTGGGAGTATTCGTAAATGTTCAGAAATGCATTTCGGGCATCTCAAAATATTTCATTTAACTTGCCTCAAGTATGTGCTGTGTTGGTAGCATCTTTAGCACTAACTTTTAAATGCACTTCGGGCAGCTATTATTCATACATTTGACACCCAACACCTAAGCATGTTTGGCTTTGTCGATTTCCGCTTGTACTCCATGAATACCCCAAATGAACATATTTGTGGTGACAAAGAATTTTGTACAAATTTGTGGTCAAAATTTTGTGTATTTTACAAAATGACCACCAAGATGCTATGAATAGTGCATGATGGGACACTAGAAACATGATCCATTTTATCAAAAGCCTTCAACACACCGAGAATTAGCTGGAACTAGTGCTCCTCCTCAAATGGGTCAACCAAAATAAAAATATATTATATACCAATATACACCAGTGTTACTGTTAACTCTCAGTCCATAGTAACTATACAATTGAATATACAGAATATTTCATAATATTAATAAATAACTTGGATAGGAATTTTTAATAACCAACTGTATGTATATCATACATTTTACAATAAATGTACAGTTTACAATTAATTATATGCCTTGGTGAAATAGTATGATATATACCTTACTTTAACATCCACAATTTAGTGGTGCTTTCATACCCCAAAATATTTTTTTTTCAGCCTCCGATTTATGCAAAATTCTACAAATCCACATGCATTTATTTGACGTCTCACTTGCAGTATTGTCAAATGATGTTCATGGGGCAAGAGCACACAGGATTGGCACAGAGTGTGGACATACTTTTGGAATTCCTGACTTTTCATGCTGACCATTGACACCTTTTGAGGGTGTATTGAGTCGATTCCACAATGCACCAGTTTTGGGAAATTTCACTTCAATAAGGTCATGTGATCCCACAAAATCCTATTCTTAACACATAAAACCCTGACTTTTACAATCACAGCCCACAAGGTGTTAGTACTTAGGGAATTTGAGCATGATCATGAAATGTCATGTGGTTCTTAAACTTCTTGAACACTTTTTATCCCCAAGTACTGACATGTGTTTAGTACAGTACAGTATAGGCACATTGCAATGCATTACGGGATTGATTCAAAACACCCTCTGCCTTTTCCCTAACCCATGCAAGTATGGCAAACCATATTTAGCCAAGCACCATATTTTATTTATATATGTATAGGTTCCTCATGAGTCTAGGGCCTGCTTATGGGCCCTGGAAGTTCAGAAGTTTAAATTAACACGTTTTCTTGCATAATCTAAGGAATATTGTCAACCTTTTTACAGCTTTGACAACCCAGCAAAAGATGTATAGCCCGTGTAATAGTGAAGGATTACTTACTTCCAAATCAGCAGGGGTTAGATGTAAACACCCATAAAGGGTAAAAGGGACAAGCTAATACAGGATTAGAGGAATGAACTCGTGATCAGAAGGCTGAGAATTCCAACCTTGTCGGAAGCTTGTTGTATCCTCGGGCAAGGCAAATTGACTCGCTTGCCAACTGATTATCCATGTGCACTTCACATTTCTTATCATGTCTCTGATTGGCTTATTCCATCATATAACCCCTATAATGACCAATGAAATCAGCTGGTACATCTCATGGGCCTAAGAAAGCATCCAGGACCTAGAGTACTACATTGCAATTTCTTAAAGGCACTATCAGCGATTTGCTATATCGGAAAATAAAAAAATCACTCACCAAAAATCAGATTTTTGCACATTTGTAACAAGTATAGCTATCCTAACGTACCCTACAAGTGGTAAGACCCAAAGCAGCCCAACAACGTCAAAATTTGACATTTTAGTCATTACTGACTGAATGTACACTTATTATACCGTAACTGAATGGAGATTCATATCGTTGAAAAATGCTGTTTCCTCTGCCTTCTGTCAATTTCTCAGTTGTAAAAAATAACTTATAATATTCTACTGACTATCCTTCACATTTATGCTATTCCTGTAAATTTCAAAAAATTTTTACTCTTTCCGGGCAGATCACTGATAGTGTCTTTAATTATTACACTCTCGGCCATAATTGCTGTTATATGGCACATGCGTGCATCTCTCACTGCGTACACCGCGCCTTCACGCAATCAAATGCTGCGCTGTTTGTGTGGATATAAAAGCGTATTTGGCAACATATAACAGGAATTATGCCCAAGACTATTGGCTAGGAAAAATAAATAACAAAGCAAATTTGTTTCCGGTAGACCTTGTGCATTTCTTTTTAATACTTTATTTGCAAAATTCAGCCTTCCATTTTCTGAGAAATGCCCAAGAAGGAAAAGATTTCAACAATAAAATAATATAAATGCTGATTTTATTCCTTTTCCAATCTGAAAGTTTATGAATAGGTTAAGGCTGTAACACAGAAGTCAGTGGCTTTAGAGATAGGAAGCCATCGCAAAAGCCCCTGATCTAAGACTAGGCTTGTTTGGACTTATTTGAATGCATTTTTCATGCTGATAGTCATTCTTCTTTGCATATCCACAAGTCATGGTAATGGTGTCAAAATTTATTCAGCTGTTTGAGTAAGCTGAGCCAGGCCTGCGTGTGTTCATGATACGGACACTACTATAGTCCGTGTCGCTACCTCTGTGCAGTGATGTCATAACATTTACGCCCGCATCAAGAAATGCCGTCTTTGTGCGCGTGTGTAAAAGTCAGCACGAGCGATTTACTCTTGTGAGCAACAAATCTCGCGCTGACGTCACTGCACAGATGTAGGGATACATGGACTATAACATGGCTCGCTTTGAAGCTGGGGACAGATTGGGAACAGTTAGGGGTTTTCACCCTACTCTTATTCGAAACTGGCTGCAGTGAACATGTATTGTGACTCTTTGTACATGTATAGGACAGATGGCTTAACGTCCCCTCCATATAGTCATGGAAATGCGTAACTAAAAAAAAATATGTTTGATCTCAAAGTGGCTGAGGCCATCTGCAAGGCCCGAAAGTGTTAAAATCACCTTGGATGTTTCAAAAAAAAATTTTAACATTTGTTGTAGATGATGCACCTTGCAACCAATTTGTCCATCAGAAAAAATAGTATTCGGGAAAAAACAAAATTAAGGGGGGAAAATTAGCATTTTGGTTTGGGGCACGTACCAGAAACAAGCTTGGCATATTTTAGCCTTGAAATCCTTACTTATTGTAGGCAGGCCTTGAGGTTAGTTTGTTAATACAAATAAATGTACACCATTGGGCTGCATATATATGACTTACGACATTACAAATGTCATATTGCATGACAGAGTGAATTCAATACACCTATGAAAAATGAGGTCATGTTTTTCCTCTTCTGAGAGAAAGACCTCATTAATATTTCAATACCCTGCTTGAGGAAAAAAAAAATAATTCTTAAAAAAAAAAAGTATACAAATACTATCACACATTTGTCTCTTTGCGGACGACAATGCGTGGTACAGGAGGAAAGACACTGGGGCTAGTCGCGGGCGACACTGGCGATACCGTTACGCTACGGTGCGGGCGCGTTGTCACTGGAGGCGATCTGGATGGTAGAGATTTTTGCGGCACTTCAACAAATACAAAATCATCCTCGTCTGAGTCTGAGATCTGCTGTAGCTGATTTTGTGGGTCTGTGAGTTATGGAGAGAACAAAAATAATAAAATTATTTTACTGACAGATGACATTGTTATTCTTTAGTGGGGGTGACAAAACAAAAAAATCCAAACCTCAAATGTAATTTCAAACCTCAAAATCAATGCTGTTATTGGTAGTACACACTGTGTAGATATAATCATTTTTTTCAATTGTTGGAAGTAAGCTGAGGCAAATATTGCCCCATATTATCTTATCACTCGCCCCACAAAAACCTCAAAAACAGCATGGTTATGAAAAAAAGTAAATCATGAAACAGGTTGGGTCCAGGGGGTCCTGTCTTATGCAAAATTTTTTCATAGGGCAAAATTTTTTCTGTACACAAAATTGAGGCCTAAATGTTTCCTTATATGGCAATGTTTTCTGTAGCACAAAATGAGCTAAATGTTTTCTATAGGTAGGGCAAAATGTTTTCTTTTCTGTACGCATCCAATAGTTTATCAATAAGTAACCTTACAGAAAAACATTTTGCCCTGTAAGAAAACATTTTGCCTTACAAAAATACATTTTACACTATAGAAAAACATTGAGGCCTATAGGAAAACATTTTGCCTCATGTCAGGTTTCTGACAAAACTTTTGCCTTGATTTGTGAGATATTAGGTATCAAGCTCAAATTGTTGTTTAAATTTGGGTAACAAAATTTCAAAACTTTTTCTGACAAAAATCAATTTTTTTCAACCTGATTTTTATGCATTTTTCTGGTAATTTTTGTGGATTTTGTTTCTAAGTAAAAGTAGAAATGTTCCAAGAAAAAAAAGATATAAAAAAATTGGAAAAATAGCATCTGTGCAAATTACAAGCTATGCACATCATGAAGTTCTAAGATGAACATTTTTTTCTGAATTAGAGAGGTTGTAATTCAACAGGTCAAATACACAAAGAATGTGTTTCATGCTAGCAATGAATTTACAAAAATGTGCACTTCAAGAAATAACAAATTATCATGTGAGTGCAACAAGGTTGTAAGTGCAATAGCTGCCATTTGTCAGAAATTCCCATCAAGCATACTATTATACCAAGTCTTTGGTCAGTGGCTCTTGAAATGGTTTAGGTGACAGATGCCTAAAGAACCATCTCGAGAGCCACTGACTCAAGGAAATGTAAATTGAGAGTTATGTAATACATGGCAGCACACAAATGTATCATATGGCAGCTATTGTACTTATGACCTTGTTGCACTCAAATGGTGACATAATACAAGTTAGGGCATTTGACAGAAATTGGTAGACATTTCATATAGAAGTCCCATGGATGCAAATGAGGTATTATACTTGATTCCACAATGCGCTGTATGTGACGGAACGAATGGCAATACCTCATTTGCATCCATGGGACTTCTATATGAAACGTCTACCCAGAAATAGACCATTTGCACGATCCCCGAAATGCATCTCGTTCGGTGCCCATTTCCATCCGGGAACTTATACCAGCCTCAAGTCGGCTAAAAACATATGGTTAAGAGCGTAACGAAAATACCAGAAAACTTACCCTATCTGTGACGTTGCACTATAGTAGTGTAATCGTCCGTCAGGTGACAAGTAGGGCACAGTTACGATCGAAAATATCACGTTTTGTCGTGAATTTCAACACCAGTGCCTCGATTGTTTTTTGTTCCTTAGATATTCTTCTACATTTTTGTAAGATTAACTTCAAGTGAAAAGGTACTTTGTATTGTAATTTTAGGCACTGTTCGGCGACGCGAACGAACAACAACTTTTTTTGTAAACATGACCTCTGGTACAAGGTCCCGGATGGAAATGGGCACCAAACGAGATGCATTTCGGGGATCGTGCAAATAGTCTATTGCAGTTGGAATAAACCTCTTAAACATTCAAACAAGCACATATTGGGTAAAGTGACAAATAGATTTTAACTAGCTGTACTAACAAATCTTCTTCCTTAAAATCAGCTTGAGGACTGAAAACTTTACTGTTACTTTCAAAATACTGTGAAAGTTAAATGTAACGGGTGAGAAAATTCCTCATGGATGGGCCATTCCAGTCCATCAATGAGGAATTTACTCACCCGTTACAGCACAGTTTAGAGTATGTTGGAAGGAAAAAAGGTCCACTCATGTACGACTAACCCTGGTTTAAACCCAGGTCTAAAATAGGACTACCAGCCATGAACAATAACATCAATGAAACACAGAACTACAACTTCATTCACAGTTGCAAAAGTACATCACATATACATAATCACTCACACACTATACAGAAAAACAAAGAAAAAATAGGTGGCGAAAAAAGGGGAAAAAAGTAAATAAGAAAAGATGGTAAACCAACCAGAGAATGAACGATGAAAAGGCTTGCCATTAGCAGATATAAGTTTCGACTTGTCAAACGGCTGCTTAAGAAAGGAATTGAATGACAACCGCTCTGAAATTGAACATTGTCGAGATGTGATATCATCAGTTGAAGCAAATTAATAAACGCAAGTTATTTCTTGGAGTATTAGCTCTGTGCTTTTTCATTCCAGTTTGTATTAGCTCCACACTGGCAGCTTAGCAAGTCAAGTGTATACAGTCATTTAAAACAAGGTTCTCTAATTAATTGACTATTGTGTTTAGTACGAGTGGTACAGTCTCACTGAATTTTGCCAGGGAGGGCGGCCGAGAAATCCAAATTTCAGACATCGCCATTGGTTTAACACGTAAAAGCGAAATCTTGACAAAAATTTCTGAATTTTTTATAATGTTTTGTCAAGAAATATTTTCTTATTCCAAAACCGTTGGAGTTGAAGAATCAACTCCACTGGAAGGGTTATTTCTGAGTTTTTTTGTATGAATAACGAACGAGGACGAGGTCGTATGTGGGTCATGGGAACACCCATGACCGACCCACATCAAAGCACCCAAATTGGTTTGTGGTTTGCACTCAGTATTGCTGTAATTTCTTTTGACATTTTTGGTGAGTTGCTATAATGAATGAGGCTTGGCTGCCACTGCCTGAATCTTGCCAAGTAAAGATTGTATTTTCTAATGTTTAATATGCACACACAATCATTATGTGCCAAAGAATTCTTTGAACATTGGTCATTCAAGAGTGTTTTTAAAGAATGTTTTTCCATAAATGTAGGAACACATTTGCCTAACATTAGGAAACACTATCTTTTTATTATATTGGGACAGAATTGGCAACAACTTGTAACTTCTTGCAGATATATACAAGTTTTGTGCAGTACTCTAAATGGCTCTGTTAAGGTTGAAATTTTGGAAAGAACATAACTTTGAAGTCAAGCTGCACTTTCTAAATGGATTAATAGGGATGCAAATTGGCACACTAAAATTTGTATATTCATGCCAGTGGATTTTTTTCAAACATCAAAACACATGTGATTGTTATACAATACAAGCAGAATCACATTTTACATGCTAGTTATATAGAGCTACACCAATTTTTCTGCACATACAATTCCATCCAATTTTATGCAGTGCTATTTTTGGGAGGACAATAAAAGTTAACTTTAAGATTTATAAAAGACTTGATTGGTCAAAGTTAGATGGGAGAAAAAGCCAAAGAATTGAAAAGAAAAAGACATGAAAGACATCACATACATGCAAACATCCATCATTCCATACATACATTAGTACATGTAAGTAAATGTTACAAAGCAGTGATCATATAGAAGTGTGACCCACACTCTCTACTCTGTACACAGTGGCACAGTCAGAAATAAAGACATTCAAATAATCTTGTGATCATCTTGTACCAAGGCAAAAAAAAAAGTAAAAGCTTGATCACAAAATTCTAGGGTAAAGATGGAGAGTTAACATTTGGGGTTGGGGTAATGGTCTAGGGTTAGGGTAATGAATCAGAGTTAGAATGGTCTGGGGCTAGAGTAATAATGGTCTGAGGTTAATGGTCTAGGGTTAGGGCAATGGTCTAGGGTTAGGGCAATGGTCTAGGGTTAGGGCAATGGTCTAGGGTTAGGGTAATGGTCTAGGGTTAGGGTAATGGGCTAGGGTTAGAGTAATGGTCTAGGATTAGGGTTGGGGTAATGGTCTTGGGATAGGGAATGGTCTTGGGTTAGGGTAATGGTCTAGGGTTAGGTAATGGTCTAGGGTTGGGGTAATGGTCTAGGGTAGTGGTAATGGTCTAGGGTTGTGGTAATGGTCTAGGGTTGTGGTAATGGTCTAGGGTTAGGGTAATCATCTAGCTAGGGTTAATGGAAATAGTCTAGGGTTAGGGTTATAATTTTTTTTTTATTTTTATGCTTACAAGAATGTGAGACCTGAAATACCCATGATTCTTATATGAACATTTCTATGGACAAATTTCTAAATTGTTTAAATCTCAAGTTAGCCATTCTTGCCTTTTAAGTTTGATTAGACCACAAATAACCACAGAACGTAAACAGTGCAACAACGACCATCTTCAACTCATGCCGAGACTGTTCAAGTTATTGAAATAGCTCATGTTGGATTCATACTAAAAAAATCCTTAAAATTTTGCAGCATCATATATATTTGTTAGAAATTTCCAATACTTGGCCATTTTTCAGCCTCTCTGATTGTTCAAGTGGAAGAAAAATACCGATGTTTAAAATCCCTGATGCATTTTGGAACATGTGTTAATCCTAAAGGGCACAAGAACTACCCGACTACCAAATACTAGGCTGCAATTGATTTGAGAAATGCGCAAGGTGTGCATGCCCGTTTTGCTCATATAATTTCCCTAACAAGTGGGTGAGTGTATGCTGCATGTTGCAGGCATAATTTTCACACT
The DNA here is from genome assembly GCA_023653785.1 of Ophioderma brevispina. Lineage (NCBI taxonomy): Eukaryota > Metazoa > Echinodermata > Ophiuroidea > Amphilepidida > Ophiodermatidae > Ophioderma > Ophioderma brevispina. The sequence continues at coordinate 88,271 of JAMKCH010012042.1, read as the reverse complement.
GCACAATTTGTTAGAAGTTGTTTATGCCAGTGAAATTCCTCAAAATCAAATGCTCAAGCATGTACTACAGCAATAGCTGGTGAACTTCATATCTTATTTTGATGTACTGTACAGAAACAAAATTAAGTCTCATGAAGCAAAAATAACACATTGCCCAAATTGATAGCGAACCCATAAATGAGCTTTTCTCAATAACTTGTTCGTTATTTGCTCTGTCACTAAGTGCTTTTACCTACATGTTAGAACATATCCTCAAATAGTGCTGCGTTATTAGAAAGGGGTTAATATAGAACAAAGAGTTTATTAGTAGCTTTGATAGTGTGATAGTATTGATGGCAGAATCTTTAAAGAAAAATATCATGAGTTAAAGGTGCACTGAGAGATTTCACACATCAGATGTTGCTACAAAAATCAAAAGCCTTATTGTACACTAGTCATATTGTGAAGCATATCCAATCTGAAAGAGGTGGTAAGCTTCTTGAAATGATTTCTCTGTACAAAAAAGTTTGCAATTAGTATTTTGCTTAAATAATCAAAATCAGTACTTGACCTCCAATTCAAAATTCCACTACATTTTATATTGAAATATATGTGACTGGAATCCCCTTAGTTTAACTTTTAAGATATTTCTGTAGCCACATCTAAAGTAGGATGATTATTGATTCTATAATTTATATAACTGTTTGTCATCCAATATGTAGATACCTGGAAATCTCTCAGTGTGAATTTAAAGATACATGTTCCAACTTAACCTGTTTAGCTACTTGATTATTAAACATCCACTCCCCTCTGTGAAGTGTTGCAATCAGGCATTTTAATTATAATTTAATTCTTTATTCAGGAGTGAAATCCAATTGTTGCTGCTAATAACTTTTACTGGGATAGAATTGTATTTTAACATTTGTATTTCAAGATCCTCCATTTGTAGTGGCTGCAGAATTTTGAACCACTGATAGGCGACCATCTTGGATGTGCACAGGAAGGGTAATATTAAGCATATCACCATGTTTTGTACTTCATAAATGAGCCTGACAACACAGCTTCAAATAAAGATTTCAGATCCAGGAGCACTTTCTGGTGTTTTTAACATTTTATTGCCCTTGGTCTATACAAATGTACACAGTTTTGTTTCAGAACCAGGGCATTTTGCCTTTTAGCAGGGGTAAAATTTCCCCCAGCCACTGCTTATTTCAAGCCTTGGTATGAATTCAGTATATCTGCCACCACATCCTTTAACATGCAGTTTATTCCATTGAGGCTGCCGAATTCACAGGGTGGTGGCACAATACTATATTCTTTCCCAAGACTTGCCCGACACTCGCATACACCCACAACCAAAGTTATAGGAAAAAATTGTGATTCTGATGATAGATAGCATACTGAAATGACCTATACACCAATTTGGTTTTGCTCATTCCAACACCTCACAGATCAGCCACAACTGGGAGGCTGTCTCGATTGAATTCCCCCCCCCATGGTGTTTTGAATCAATCCCACAATGCATTGCAATGTGCCTATACTGTACTGTATTAAACACATGTCAGTACTTACGGATAAAAAGTGTTAAAAAAGTTTAAGAACCACAAGCCATTCCAGGATCAAGCAAAATATTCCTTAAGTACTAGCGCCTTGTGGGCTAAAATGAGTGTAAAAGTCAATGTGTTAAGAATAGGATTTTTGTTGGATCACATGACCATGTTGAGATGAAATTTCCCAAAACTGGTGCATTGTGGGATTGACTCAATACACCGTCTGGAATTCCCCAAATGTAGAGATTAAGCACAGATTTTGAATTGTACCTATTCAAGCATGGTACAGAAGTACACGTGCAAAAGAACTAAGATGGTTTGGGGTTGGAAGCCCCCAGTAATGGCAGATAAATTCCAACCATCACTTGACTCGTCGGATTTGTTAATAAGATTAATGTACTAATATTTATGGTTAACCATAAAAATGAAGTTTTGGCTCTATACCTTTAGAAAGAAATGCATTTAGAGGACAACAATGAAAAAAATATGGCATACCATATGGTATAAAAATCAAAAGTGCAAAACTTAAAGACCACCTAAAGACAATCGGAACACACACCTTTAAAAGTCAGCTTAAAATTGAATGCAAATTTGAAAGATAAAAGTATCAACGATTATAATAAATTAACAGTTGATATGATGACAAACATATTGACATGAAACAAAAATTTTGATTAAAAGTGAAAGTGAGTTATATATAAAAGAAAATAAAAAACACCCACTAAAGCTCTGGGAAATTCCAGTTATATTAAATCAGTTCCTTTCCATAATTAAAACGCCATGGAAGTACCATCCCTCATGTCAATACATCAAGATAACATTTTTGACCTAGCCTAGTCAAGATCATAATTCCAGCTATTAAGCTCACTTGTCAAGATAACTCATTTCATTGAGTGATTTATTATGTACAAGCTGAGTTGCAAAGATAAATTATCTCCCTAAGTCGACATAATATTAATCATTAGGTTGATGTATTGAGATTAATTATCTTGCAATATCAACAATTTTGATGGGCCTTCCAAGAGTGTTTCAGAAAAGAAGGAGCACTTTTAGAATACTGTATGCATGTAATGTAAATCCTTGTGACATGTAGGGTTAAAGGTGCAACAAGAGATTTTGAGGCACCCAAATATTGTGTAATGATAGTAATTTCATATAGATTAGACACTCAATAGATTTCTTACCTTGTAATTTGGCTACAGAAATGTCTTAAAAGAGAGAAAAAGGGTGATTTTGATTTGCTTATATTTCAATATAAAACATAGGCTGAATTTCGTATTTGCTCCTATACGAAATTAGAAATTGCACATTTTTTGTACCAAAGAATCATTTCTCAGCTTAATCCTTTAAGATGGGGATATTTTTGATGAAAAGCTTTACATCAGGGCAAAAATCAGTACTTTCAATTTTTTAGGGACACCTGATATGTGAAATCTCTCATTGCACCTTTAATAAAAGTCAATCTTTTACTTTGTTTCTTGTATTTGGGGGTGGTCCTTTCATTACATGATATCTCTTTTTTGTGATTTTCATGTGATTTCTAGACAAATATGAGAAAACCAAATTGTCTTTGATTTTGCTCTTAAATGCAAAATTTTGCCATAAAAAAATATAACAGAATTACTTTAAAACCCAAAGCAAGCCCAGAAAATTGACCCTAAAAAAGCTTGATTTTGAAAATTTTTTTTCAATTGATACAGCAAATCCAAAAAAATTTCAGTGTAGATTTGTTCAAATCGTTCAAGCCTATCCAAAACTGACTTATTGTCATTCTAGTCATAAGGGACATTTACCTGGTCTTGGAATGTCCAAGGTGGCTCGTCGAGGCAGTGGGGATCGTAATCGCATTCTGGTTCTAGACAGCATGTTTCCATGTACATGTGTGAGGGAGATCATTCGTTGGAATTGAAGGACCTTACTTGTTGGAGATAATGAGTTAGCAATTAAAAGAATCCTTCTTTGTGGATTATGGGTTATTGTAAGTTGCACTTTCCTTAAATTATCGAGTACATACCATATTTTTTTGTTAAAGGAACATTTGTTTATCTCATATGAAACAAAACATATCACCTAAATTTCTGTATATATTTTAGATGTATTCAAAATATGTTACTATAATGCTCATATACCAGGATAAATGTTTCCTCAAGAATCCTTATCGGGAATTATTGACAGTGTTCATATGAAAGTAGATACAATAATTATGATTACTTTGCTTGCATTTTGTTTGGCTTGCTTTATCCTATATCTACAACAGCTGATGAAAAGCCTCCCTCCACCTTCCAGCTCGCTTCTCGTTTTCGGCCGAGAATAGGTGGCGCTCTCTTCATCATTGTTGCGACACGAAATGATGAAACAGGTGGGGACGTTTTGCATTGTTCCAATTTAAAAGATCAACAAGTTGTGTCCCGTATTAAATTATTAGATTGTGCAATTTTATACAAATATGTTTTAAGATAAGTAAATACCGTATGCAAATACTTCATTGGAAGGCTTTTTCTATTCTACGTAAATAAGAATTGCAATGTGCATAATAGTACCTAACAAAAACTTTTATCCCCAACATAAGGGACAAATATTGAGAAAGTTTACCCATTTGAAACCTTGTAGACACTGTACCAGGTTTATGTGTTTTTTTAGATGGCTTTCCCAATTGCTCATGGGAAACCATCTAAAAATCCCCTGACCTAAGATAGGCTTGTTTAGACTCATGTGAATGCATTTTGCCATGTATACCAAATATGGTCATAAAAAGATGCATATTTGAAAAAAAAAGAATATTTGGAAAAAATGTAATGCGTCGGGAAACCTGCACATGGTGTGAAAATTTTATAGTTTGGTTTTACTATCATTGCAAAGTTTGAATGAAATATCAGTTCCATAACGGTTTTTCTTTATTCTTTGATACACACGTCAAAGTAAACGCCTTATACAATCGGACAAAAAATAAAGTACAATATAACAGATTTTTAGCCTTTTCTTTAGTTTTCAAACTGTCCTGTGCGGCATGTGGCGGGTTTTCCCAGGATAAAATCACAAATAATAAATAGCTAAAATCGGAACTATTAGTTGCCTGCACAGCTTAGGGTTAAATGAGGCAAAGATTAAGCCCTCCTAAGGGATAGCAGGTCACTGGGATCTATCAAACTCTGTATCTCTTAGGGATACAACACTGCTTCCATTCTAAGCCAGGCAACAAGGTTAATACCGAAAAAAACCAAAATTCAAAGAAAAGCTTTATATTGCACCCCCATCAGTTTCTGTAAAATAAACCACCCGTATATAACTGTAGGCAAGCCATCTACCTGGCACAAGTAATCAATTTCCAAAAAATAAACTCTTCACTCATCACTAGGCTTCTTATCAATCTTATATGACCATATCAACAAAATACACCCATATTTTGGCCTTCATGCTTTTCTTCATGGGAAAGAAAACCATGACCCTTGCACGTGACAAACTGATATTATCAGTGTTGTACCTGCATTACTGACAACTCAACGCGTTCTAGCGTCATCAGTTTGCCTAAAATTTTAATTTTATTTCTCATATCTTTAAAAGAGATAAGAAAGCCAAGGTGAAAATGTTTTTAGGTTATGGAAGGCAAATTATGTTGAATGTACTTTGGTGTGCCGTGACAGATCAGCCAGGTTCACCCGAACAGTTGGAGATATTTTTGATAGGTGATTGTTTTTTATACTCTATGGCGTGCTGGTTGATTCTGGAAGCAGGTCTGGCCGATGTTAAAGTGACAGGAGGCGAGGAGATGTCTTTAGGACACAAATTTCTCTTAAATTTCACTGGATCGGTAGTAGACCACCTACCGAGAAACGTTTGGAAGGTTTATTGGACAAAAAGGTGCAAAGAAAAGACAAAAATTGTTTTGAACTGGCCTGCACTCCTAATCGTTCCATAGAAAACCATGTTGACTTTCGTAGGAGACAGAAAAACTACTAATCATCATCTTATTACATTAAGACGGCCGGTATTATATTTTTATTTTTTTTTTTTGGCTTATCAATTAAGGTGTGATCTAATAACATTGGGAAGCATTCCACATATGTAAAAACTAGGTTCGAGAAAAATGGGGGGCGCTTCTTTCTGGAAATATCATGTCTCTTAAGCTATGACACCCATGCAAGTGCCCAAAATAATTTAAACTTTCCCAGATTGTTGGGCACATAGGTATGTGGAAAAGAAATGTATTTTTTCCAGTGCCTATAGAACCAGTGAACACCAATGTTTGTAAACATGTTAGGGCCTGGTTATCTTGAAATAGGTCGGCGTGACTGTTACACAATGGGGATTGTAAAACTGATGGAGTTTTATACTATGGGCCATAATGATTCGCAGGAATGGAATCTCAGGCAGGCAACAAAAGAAGTGATTGTAGGATTTTAACTGGTCTATTGCACCGGTCATTCTACTGGTAAGATACAAGACACAAAAAAGCGGTTTGAAAAGATGTTTTGACCCTGCCTGAAATTAGTGACTGTCAAAAAAATGGTTAGAAAGTAGGCCCAATGAAATTTGACATGCTTGATCTGTGATTAACTTTTGTACAAAACTGTTTTATCACAAGTGGTAATTTGTTTTCCATGATCTGTTCATTATGATTCATTAACATTGAGACCGTAATATTATTATCATAATTTAAAAGTCTGTCAAAAATGTCCCTTTTTAGGACACCTTTATAAATATTCATGTATCGCAGACAATTAGGTGAAACCCATCTACAGAAAAAACTAGGCCATAAACGAGCCTCATTTGTTCCGAATGACCAGACTAGGCAACAGCAGACACACACTTTGAATTGTCCCAGATGGTTTTCAATCTCAGATTTCGATTTGTAGCCAACTGTTGAAACAGTATCATCGAAAATCCCAGCCAATAAAAAAACAGGCCTTAACGTTGATCAGTATTAACATGGAAGACAGGATGCGGTTACATTTTGACATTATTTATAGACTGGGTTTTATCTTGAACAGTTGATTTGGGGTGTGGGACATGATAATTACTTGCCCAACTTCCCGATTAACAAGCAGTTTGGGTAAAGTTGTAAATTGTATATCAAGCAGCAATTTTGGTTTGGGTAGAGCAAAAGTTAAGCCAATACAAAACACCACTCAATTCATCCTGTTTACCTTGATACAAAATCAATGAATGTCAATGCTCACTGGACACAAGCATTTCAGGCACTTGTGTTAAATTAGATCAAACTCAACTACAATCCAATGGTTAATCTTGTTTTTACAAGTGATAGATGTCATTTACAGGGGGGGGCATTTTGTGATCCAAACCTCGTCCCCGACTTTACTCCACAAAGTTGAGATGTTATCTCTTTTGAACCGTTTTAGCCTTATAGTAATCTTTGATGTATCTAATCTTACGTTGCAAAATTCAGTACACATTCCTGTAAGAAATTGCAATTTTGTATTTTCTGTCCGGAAACGGAGAAAAGCAGAACCAGAAAAGAAATTATAGCACAGTGGCCTATGGGGCCGTTGGGAAACAAGGAATGCTCATACACCAAACCGCAAGATGGGGGGTCAACTCAAATATGTGAATAAGCTTTTCTCAAGGATATCTAGTGACAATGAATAAAACCAGGAAGGTGCCGAAATCATGAAATGCACCTTAATGCCATAGACCATAATATACCATGTCACTGAGGCTAGGGAAATGAACTAACTAATCCCCAAATCATGCGATGACACATAAGTCCAAAATCATGCGATTTGACATCATCATAAGACACCATAGGCCACTCAAACGCGCTGGCCAGCACAAAGCCCCTCATGGCTTGCCCTCAATGGTCATGGGAATTGGGCCCCTGGTTCGTATTCCCAACCACGATGTGCAATTTTCTTTGAGCTCGTTCGCGACCCCTTTCTTACCGGGAAGATGAGATAGACTAGAGTATGAGAGCCTCTTTAGGGTTTTCTTCCAGGACAATAGCATATTGTTGACAACACTACAACTTCTCCCAAAACTGTTAACAAACATGTAAATCTCAAGTTGGGTATGTGAATTGCCATACCCTCATTGTTGGTTGGCTGGATGCCATATATGGACATATCTGCAGATAGATACGGGACTCCTAGGATTAGATTCTTAGGATAACTCCTGTCAAATCTAAACTCTCATAGAATAAAACTTTTTCTGTGTCTCAGTAAAGAATTAAGCTCAATGACCTTGTCCTCACCAAACACATGGACATTTTAGGTGCTTCCACGAGCCATTGATGTCAACACGTTCAGGCAGCCATATCTCGCTCCTAAGTGCCCGCTTAAAACGCGCATGTGTGTATGCCAGGGATTTTAGTCAATGTTCATGATTTAATGTTGCAATCATTGAATATCACGCTAATGTCATTGACTCAATACAAATGCACCCTAGAGTGTACAACAATACTTTGGTTTGTCAATGTGCATTAGGGGTCTCATTTTCGGGTAATTTGATTCCCGGGTACCCGATTTTTTTTCGAGCGAGTACCCGGGTACCCGAATCCTTCAAATTTTGAAAAATTGATTCAAGTATTTAACAAGAATTTACATCTAACGTTTTATTTAAACTTGCCATTGCCAAGTCACACGAAATAGTGATCTGAGCGAGTCCCAGGAATTCGGCGGGTCCCGCCCGATGTCGATGTCAACTCACTTGAAATTACACTCTAACTGGCTCTACACGTCATAGGTAGCAACAAAACATGTGCTTTTACTATAAAAGGTGAAGTAACTTACTTCTCAGGTCTAAAGAAAGTAAAAACTGGCCAGTTTCTAACCGAACGTGTGGTGATATTATTGTCGTCATGGGCCGCGACATTTTATTTCTGCTCATGAAAATTATGTTCCTTTTTCTCTAGGAGAACCACCCTTATGATCAGATGATGTGAGTCGTGAAAACACACAGCGCACGTTTCAGAGAAATCATGTCGAGTCGTGTTAGCTCGTGTTGTTGACCGATTGAAATCATAGCGACCCGTTGCAAGGCCTGGCGTGTTGTTTTGAGGATTTATTTTAATTACTCAGTGGAAACATTTGAAGGATTTAGTACTTGAGTGGACACTATTTGCTGCAGATCCTAGTGAGTGAGAGTGAGTTTAGCCAGGTTTTGTTATATAGGGAAATTTCGGGAATCGGGTAGGGATTTTTATTACCCGGGACCCGAGATGATCGGGCGGGACCCGAATTCCCGGGACTCGCCGAGACCCCTAATGTGCATGTACCTCAATTTTCTCCCCTCTCTTAAACATTAAAGGTTGAGAAAAAGTTTCTCTCAGAAGCATTTGGTAATAAGCTTTATGCAGGGGTGTGAGAGGCCAAAAAACGGGGAAACGGGGAAAAAAGAGGAAAAGAGGAGTAAAAATGCCCAAAACAGGCTGAAAATCAAAGAAAAAGCTAAAATTTTGGCACTAACAAAACTTCAAAAACAAGGAAATCCTCTTAGACAAGGAGATTTCATACCGCTGTTTATGCTATGATTCAGGCAAGTGAATTTTTGTGCCCTGGGTGTTGCCATATTGATTTCACTCGAGTTTCTGAGACAAACTTTTTTTCATGGTGACAGAAAAAAATAACAGACATCAAAGAACATTAAAGAGTAGAATCTGAAATTTCTAAAATTGCACACTTCAACCGATAGATAGGAACAGACAATTAACTTCATCAAATATTTTGAGGGGGATTTTTCAGTTTTTCCCAGATAAGGTCTGTTATCAACACACCAATGCTCATGGTACTTGAGCTAGAGACTCAGCTAATGCTTGTCTGCAGGAAGCACTGCGGCTAACTGGCTTGTTTTCTTAATGGTCCGTGTTTGGATGCATTGTGTGACAAGTGATAAAATACAGGTTTATTTAAGGGCAGATTTGGAAAGTTTGCCTTTTTCAGTAATTTGCAGGATTTTTTTTGCTAAAATCTACAGTGCTTTTTAAAGGGCCATGGACCAATCGCTAATAGCCTTGTCCCCATTGAGCCCAGATTTGTATCGGAAGAAAGGTACTATTTTTCTCATTTACCCTGTGAAATTTTAGGGCTAAAGGATGTTTGGTTTGGATGTTATGAGCAAAAATGTGTCCCACTTTGGTTACTAATATTAATTTTACAGAGTACTCTATGGGGGATTACAAAATCATGTTTTTAGCTCTCGCATCAAAATGGGTTGAAATATTGCCGTGAAACTTTACAGATGGGGTTTTGGGGTGAAGGCCATTCCAAGCGTGGAAAAAGTGCGGATCAGGATGAACCTGGTTCCCGGAAAATTTGGTGGGAAATTTTTGTCATGTAAATAAAGAAATACATAAGAATTGAAGGGAAATTTTGCAATCTTGGAGGGAAATTTTGATTGTTCCTGGAAAATTTTGCATTTTTTTCCAACCCTTGATTCTATCAAGGTGAAAAAATTATAAACTTAAATCGGATCATCCCGCTTTAAGTATAAATGCTATAAATGATTTTAGATTGACTTTCAGAGTACTGTTGAACATTCTCAAATATTATAGAGTTTTAGCCAAGCAGGACAACTGCAATTTATTGTGAATTTAAAAGTAAAAAATCTGTTTACCTTTTGTCAAATATTGTTAATGATGCATTGTGATTCAAATTTGGAAAATTCTCTTAACAAAATAAATGGCAATATTGGGAATTTCAAACAATTTTTGCTACAAGACATTCAGACAATGTAACAGACTAATCTACAAATAAAATTGGGAGCTTTCACTCAAAGCTGAAATGCTCTTTTACAATCCTAATTGAGAGATTAGAGTGGTCTTTCCAGCTTGGGCTAGTGGTCCACAAAATTTCATCTAAGGCAGAAAGAGTTACAAACAATAAATAAAACTCTCAGGCCCATATTCCAAATATACGTTTCACAACCGTTTAACTAAACAAACCTTTTTATCTTTGAAGTAGTTAGGTGAATAATTAATAATTCATTAAAATGATGACAAAATTTTATTTTTTTTCAAAGCAATATAGATATGCTAATGCAGAATGTTATTTCTTTTAGTATAATTACAAATTTGATGCTTTTACCATAGTTTAAAATATTATCCCCGACAGAGGCGTCGGAACCGGTACGGATGGTACGGATGTGTCCGTACCACTTTTTTGCTAAAAATTTTTTTTTTTTTTTTTTTTTGTAACAGACTAATCTACAAATAAAATTGGGAGCTTTCACTCAAAGCTGAAATGCTCTTTTACAATCCTAATTGAGAGATTAGAGTGGTCTTTCCAGCTTGGGCTAGTGGTCCACAAAATTTCATCTAAGGCAGAAAGAGTTACAAACAATAAATAAAACTCTCAGGCCCATATTCCAAAACTATGTTTCACAACCGTTTAACTAAATAAACCTTTATCTTTGAAGTAGTTAGGTGAATTCATTAAAATTATGACAAAATTTTACTTTTTTTCAAAGCAATATAGATATCCTAATGCAGAATGTTATTTTTTTAGTATAATGACAAATTTGACGCTTTTACCATAGTTCAAAATATTATCCCCTATCTACCACACTACTTCAGAGATAAATGTTCAACTAAACAGTTGTTAAAATACCTTTTGGGAAAATGGGCCTCACAGTTTTGGTTTCAAACTTTTTAAAAAATAATTAGAAAGCCTCTACCTTTGCTATGCTGATGCAGTTAACAGGTAGCCTGAATCCTACATCTTCTGGATTTCTCCAAACTGATAACTTGCTTTCCCTTAGTGTACACCATAACCTCCGCCAATTTGGAAGACCACATACAACCTCCTGAAAAAGCAGAATGAAGAAAAACAATCAAAATCAGTAAGTACAGTAGACCATTTTTGTGTCACCTCAGCATCTTACAAATGGCCACTTCAAATTTCGCTTTATCGGGACAGCCAACTATTCGGGATTTTCCCACTTCTTACGGCGTATCCAAATTAAATGGCGTTGATTTTATTGAGTGAATCAATAAATATTTCCTATCATTAACTTCATTTGAGATTCCGTTTATTGTATATTCTTATTCAGTGGGCGGGGTTTAGTACGCAAACACGCAATATCATTGGCTGTTGCCTGTCTAATGAGACGATAAGACGCAATATGAGACAAGTGTTTCTGCATGTATGCAGTGCGCGCAGCCAGCACTGGTTGGTTAATTTTTGAGAGTGTAGGAATATTTTGGTCTTTTTAACTAATATAACTATTTCATAGGAGAAAGTTTAGATGATTTCAACAGCCAAAACTAAATAAGAATGAGAATAAAAGATAGGATTTTTTGCCTATATAATATCTTGTCATATTGTCATATCTTGTCCAATATTTTTATCATAGTGAATACTGGCTTTTGAGGTACTTAAAAGTTGTATTTTTTCATTAGTATTTGCACTCCATAAAAATTGATTATTGGAATGTAGATTGATCTTAGAAATATGTAAATTTTAACAGAATCAAAGTAAAATAACTCTTTTTGAACCTCCTTATTTTACAACTGAAGAATGATTTTCACAAATTTCTAGTGTTGTTACAAGCCGCTTGCTGTTATTTGACTGTACTTTCACTTTAATCTCAAAGTTGACATTAACCCGCCAGCAGTCAGGGTTATTGATCGGTCTGTTCCTTTAAGCTATGCTTCCAAAATATCGCATTCCTGAGAGGAAAGGCACTAAGTCCCAAATCATGCGATACCTAAGTCCCAAATCAGGATGACATCATCAATAAGAACACCCATAGGGGCACAAAATCGCTGGCAGGCCCCAACGCCTCATGGCTTGCCCTCACTGGTCATGGGATTGGGCCCCTGTTTCGATTCCCACCCACTATGTCATTTTTTTTCTTTAGCCCTCCGTCCCGCTACCCTTCCCTCCCGGGAGATAGGCTGGAGATGAGAGCCTCATTAGGGTTAATCCTCCAGGACAATAGCATATTGATTGACAACACTACAACTTCACCCACGTTTACAACCTGTACATCTCAAGTTGGGTATGTGAATTGCCATACCCCATTGTTGTTGGCCTGGCATGCCATATATGGACTAATCTGCAGATAGATCGGGAATCCTAGGAATTAGATTCCTTCCGGATAACCCTGGTTCAAATCTAAACTCTCCATAGAAAAAGAACTTTTGTCTTTGTCTGCATTCACAAAATTAAGCTCAATGACCTTGTTGTCCTCACCAAACACATGGACCTTTTAGCTGCGCACGAGGCCATTGAGTTTCAACGCGTTCAAGCACCATATCTCTCTCCTAAGTGCCCGCTTAAGGGGATGTCCTCGATTTAGGATATGAAATTTCATCTTGATAGATTGGCCTTCACTTCAACCACCCATCCGTAAGTTTCGCGCCGATATTTCAATCCGTTTCATTCGAGAGCTAAAAACCGTGATTTTGTAAGCCCATGAGTCCTGTTTAAAATTAATATTGGTCGACCAAAATGGGGTCATATTTTCGCTCATAATTTCCAAGGCCCAAAACGTCATTTAGCTCTAAGATTTCCACAGGGTAAATGAGAAAATAGTATTCTTTCTTTCTGATCCCAAAATGTTGATCCACTTCCGGTAAATCTGGGGGCCTTCTGGGGACGAGCTAATAGGGATCAGCCATGGAACCTTTTAAAAATGCACATGTGTGTAATGCCAGGATTTTAGTCATGTTATGATTTAATGTTGCAATCATTGAATATCACACCTAATGTTCATTGACCCAATAAAAACCCACTAGGAGTGTACAGCAATATTTGGTTTGTCGATGTGCATGTTACCTCAATTTTTCCCCAATCTACCCATTACCGGCTGGGGAAAAATTTTTCTCCAAAAACTAGAAGCATTTGGCAAATAACTCTTTATGCAGGGGTATGAGAGGCCATGGACAACAAAACGAGGTAAAAGGGGAAAAAAGAGTAAAAAAGGAGTAAAAACGCCAAAAACAGGCTGAAATAAAGAAAAAGCTAAATTTGGCACTTACAAAATTTCAAAACAGAACTCCTCTTAACCAAGGAATGTTCTACCGTCCGCTGTTTTGCTATGATTCAGGCAAGTGAATTTTTGTCTTGCTCTGAGTGTTGCAACATAGATTTCACTCAAGTTTCTTGAGACAAACATTTTTCATGGTGACAGAAAAATAACAGACATCAAAGAACATTAAAGATAAATCTGAACTTTCTAATTGCACACTCCACCGATAGTAGGAACAGAACAAGTTACTTCATCAATATTTTGAGCTGGATTTTCAGTTTTTTGCAGATACGGTCTATTATCTACAAACAAATGCTCTGGTACTGAGCTAAGACTCGGGCTAATGCTTGTCTGCAGAGCACTGCGGCTAACTGGCTTGTTTTCTTAATGGTCCGTGTTGATTCATTGTGTGACAAGTGATAAAATACCGGTTTATTTAAGGGCAGATTTGGAAATTTTGCCTTTTCAGTAATTTGATGATTTTATTTTTTTGCTAAAATCTCCGGCTTTTTAAAGGGCCATGGTCCAATCGCCAACAGCCTCGATCCCAAAGGACCCAATTTTTTATCGTCAAGTGGTCAAAATTTTGGGTATCGAAAAGAAAGTCTACTATTTTCTCAATTTACCCTGTGAAATTTTAGGCTAGAGGATGGTTTGTCTTTGGATGTTATTCAGCAAAAATGTGTCCAACTTGGTTACTAATATTAATTTTTACAAGTACTCTATGGGGGATTACAAAATCATGTTTTTAAGCTCTCGCATCAAAATGGGTTGAAATATTGCGTGACACTTTACAGATGGGGTTTTGGGGTGAAGGCCATTCCAAGCCTGGAAAAATGTTCGGGATCAGTGATAACCTTGGTTCCTCGGAAAATTTGGTGGGAAACTTTTTGTCCATGTAATAAAGAAATACATAAGAATTGAAGGGAAATTGCAATTTGGAGGGAAATTTTGATTGTTCCTGGACATTTTGCATTTTTTTTCCAACCCTTGATTCTATCAAGGTGAAAAAAATTATAACTTAAATCGGATCATCCCGCTTTAAGTATAAATGCTATAAATGAAGTTTAGATTGACTTTCCTAGTACTGTTGAACATTCTCAAATATTAGAGAGTTTTAGCCAGCAGACAACTGCAATTTATTGTGAATTTAAAAGTAAAAAATCTGTTTACCCTTTTGTCAATTTGTTTAAGATGCAATTGTGATTTCAAATTTGGGAAATTCTCTTAACAAAATAAATGAGCCCTTGGGAATTTCAAACATTTTTGCTACAAGCCATTCAGAACAAAAATGTGTAACAGACTACTCTACAATAAAATGGTAGCTTTCACTCGACTGAAATGCTCTTTTACAATCCTAATTGAGAGATTAGAGTGGTCTTTCCAGCTTGGGCAGTGGTCCACAAAATTTTCATCTAAGGTCAGAAAGAGTTACAAACAATAAATAAAACTCTCAGGCCCATCTTCCAAAAACGTATGTTTCACAACCGTTTAACTAATCCCCCTTTATCTTTGAAGTAGTTATGTGAAATTCATTAAAATTATGACAAAATTTTACTTTTTTTCAAAGCAATCCTAGATATGCTAATGCAGGAAGTGTTATTTTTTAGATAATGACCAATTTGACGCTTTTACCATAGTCAAATATTAATCCCTATCTACCTCACTTACTTCAGAGATAAATTTTTCACCTAAACAGTATTGTTAAAATACTTTTGGGAAAGGGCCTACAGTTTTGGTTTCAATCTTTTTAAAAATAATTTAGAAGCCTCTACCTTTGCTATGCTGATGCAGTTAACAGGTAGCCTGATCCCCTCCCTGGATTTCTCAAAATGATAACTTGCCTTTCCCTTAGTGTAGCCCATACCTCCGCCAATTTGGAATACCACAACAACTTCCTGAAAAAGCAGAATGAAGGAAAACAAATCAAAATCATAAAGGTACAGTAGACCATTTTGTTGTGTCACCTCAGCTCTATAGAAAATGGCCACTTCACATGTCGTTTTATCGGACGCCACTATGTTCGGGAATTTCCCACTTCTTACGGCTGTATCCAATTAAATGGCGTTGATTTTATGGAGTGAAGCATAAATATTTCTATCATCAACTTGAGTTGAGATTCCGTTTATTGTATATTCCTTATTCAGTGGCGGGGTTTAGTAACGCAACACGCAATATCACTGGCTGTTGCCGGTCTAATGAGAAGATAAGACGCAATATGAGACAAGTGTTTCTGCATGGTATGCTTGCGGCAGCCAGACTGTTGGTGAATTTTGAGAGGTAGAAATATTTTGTCTTTTTAACTATATACTGAAATAGGAGAAAGTTTAGATGATTTCAACAGCCAAAACTAAATCAGACGAGAAATACAAGATAGGATTTTTTGTCCTATATAATATCTTGTCATATTGTCATATCTGTCTAAAAAAAAAAATATTTTTTATCATAGTGAATACTGGCTTTTGAGGTACTTAAAAGTTTTATTTTTTCATTAGTAATTTGCACTCCATAAAAAATTGATTAGTGGAATGTAGATTATCGTATAAATATAAATTTAACAGAATCAAAGTAACATAACTCTTTTTGAACCTCCTATTTTACAACGGAAGAATGATTTTCACAATTACTAGTGTCCGTTTTTAAAAAGCCCTTGCTTTATTTGACGGTCCTTTTCACTTTAATCTCAAGTGGACTTAACCCCCGATCAGTCAGGTTATTGATCGGTCTGTTCCTTTAAGCTATGCTTCAAATCTCGCATTCCTCCAATATCTGTCACGTCTCTGCCACCATCAATCAATCGCATTCTTTTATCACATTAGAATAATGCATTTGGAAGTAGGCTCCACAACCACTGACAAAGGCTTAACTCTGCGTTTTCAAAACTTATCTTGGCTTATCTACCCATTACATCAGCTAATACGCTTTTAAAGTAATTAGGCTGTTGGTATTAATGGCCTGTATTGTTTTATAATTTCAACTCTAATTTTCACTATGTTCTCAGCTATTGTGACCTATAGTAAAATTTGTATGATTAAAATCTGATGTGTTCTGGTAAAAAATTTAGTTTGTTTTGTCAGTCTTAATTGAGTTCTGGCTAAATTAAGCAAAATCATGGATATCCACATGTTTTTAAGCACCATAACGTAAGTCACTATCAGATCTTCAATTGACCTTTCTACATGATGGACTGAATCCATTTCTCTCTTTAAAGCAATAGAGTGAAACACGAGTAATATTAATGCAGTGTGCTACACATAGACATTGATTGTAATGAAACAATCTACATCCTGATTTACAATTTGGAAGTTTTTTTCTCCAAGTTTTTTTCAGTCAGATTTCAAAATTTTTAAAATTTTTCATATCAAAATATTTTATTTGTTTTGGACGACAACATTCGCATAAAATGCCCCCTCCCAAAAAAGATATTTAGAATTCCAGATTAAATAAATTATTTGAAGACAAATTTTTGACAGTTTCAGGTCTGGTAAGCATCCTTTATCTACCATTTTTGTGATTTTTAAAGATGCATTTCACATCTTTTCAACTTTTTCTTAAAGGAGTTTTTAAAATTATGAACAAAATGCTTGTGTCACACTGCTCCACAGACTAGTCTTTGAATAACATAAAGTAGAAACAATCTCTAAGATTGAGTGTCACCCACATGTTTCTTAAGAACATCACCCACGTTTCTTAAGAACATCGCAAAAGTGAGCATCAATATGTCAACTTAAATACACCAAATGGGGATCAAAAGAACCGATCATTCTTGTAAGTGCTTGTGACACAAATTGAAATCGGCTGTGATAGTTGACAGCTCCCCTAGCTGTGACATTTAAGTTGCACTACCAGATAGAGCCCTTTAAATACTCAAGGAATCCCACTAAACAATCTGGGACATTAACCACTACTCTCTAGGAACCACCAATAAGATTGATTTAGGGATAACCATTTCAGGACAATAAAGGTGCAACAAGAGATTTCACATTACAGGTGTCTCTAAAAAACATGAAAATTCTGATTTTTGCACCAATGTAAAGCTTTTTATCAAAAATGTCCCCATGTGAAAGGATTAAGCTGAAAAATATTTCTTTGGTACAAAAATTGTGAAATTTCTAATTTCGTATAGGAGCAAATACTAAATTCAGCCTATGTTTTATATTGAAATTAAGCAAATCAAAATCGCCTTTTGTTTTCACTTTCAAGGCATTTCTGTAACAAAAAAGACAAGGTAAGAAATCTATTGGGGGTTGTATCTATATGAAATCACTACATATGACACAATATATGGGTGCACCAAAATCTCTTGTTGCACCTTTAACCACTACTCTCTAGGAACCACCATTAAGATTGATTTAGGGATAACCGTTTCAGTCAAATTACGGGGTAACACCCACAATCCACCTGCTCCACCTCATCAGGAATGCGGATTTATGAAGAAATAGTTTTTGATATCAGAAGTTTGGTAGCCAACAGCTATTTGATATAGATCAGTAATTGGCTATCAATCTTGTTCACATTTTTAAGCATTTCCTTTGTAAATGAGATGATCAATTTCGGATGCAGGACGATGGTAGTTTTGAAAGGATGCCAAAAACTAATCTCTATGCTGAAATATTAGAGTATTAGTTTTTCAAGAAAATAAAAAGATATAATTTTTCAATAGCAGTGGATATAACCTTTCATTCAGAAGTGAGAAATTCAAAAATTCTGTCATTGTTTGCAAAAAGAGGCATTTTAACCCCCTATTTTCCATGTTTTCTTACAATAAGAATTATTGAAACTGCCAGACTTCACAAGTCTAAGCATTGAGATTAGGGTTAACAAATATGCCTAATTTTACTCTTTATCTTTAATTGTTGGTTATAAAAGAGGATAGGAAATAAGTTTATTAATAATCAAAATAAACACCGAATTTCGTACAAATCCTTTGAGCTTGCTGTTCTACCATACACAAACACACAGAAAAAATGGACATGTTTGGCACATTTTCTTTAGGGTAAATTTCTTGAAGTTTGGAGGAATTATCACATATATTATTTCTTTTATACCCCGTTTATGCCCTGACATCGGGTCACAAATTTTTGTATGTCACAATATTGTTTTTGGCTTATTTTTTTTGGTTGTTTTTAGCTTATTTTTTTGGTCCTCTAGATTTCTAAATAGGTTCCAAGGGCAAATGATCCCCTTGTTCCCCCAGAATACATAGTTCCATTATGTACAACTCACATGGCAAATTAGGAGTGTGAACTCTGCCATAAGGAATGAGGCCTATCTGACCTGGACATCCAGGAAATCTGCGCTACCTCAGCTTCATGCAGGGGGCTTGTGGACGCTAAAACGACCCGAAAAAGCACTACCAAACAGACCGGCAGTTGGTGACGCCCTTCCCCTGCGTGATATCGTCTGGAAAACAAAGTATAGGGACATCTATTAAAACAGTGCAAAATGACCATTCCAAAACAAAAATATTGATCTGGCTCACTATCACAGCAACATGTTTTTCCCTTTTGCACCTTCTCCCATTATTTATTAGAGGTGCATTTCGTGATTCCGCCACGTCGTTTTTTTCATTGTTCACTCGATATCTTGAGAAAAAAGATTGTTGATTTGTGACAGAAAATGGGGAACAATTTTCAACTAGTTCTTGAAACTGCACCAGTGATCAGTTCACGACCAGTTAATTAAAACCAGTTAAAACCAGTTAGTTCCATCTGAACATATGGACACAAATTTTGAATGGCATAAACTGGAATTTTGAACTGCGGTGTGTATTTCCCCTATACTTTTATTTTATCGTATTTCTTGGCCTTATCTCTTTACCATTTTCCACATTTGAGCTTAGTGGATCAGCTCAGCACACAATTTCATGATGTTAAAGGTTGACTCAGAGATTTTTTAAAGATTTGTGTTATTTATTGCAAATAGTTCCAACTACGACTAAATATAGTCACCTACATTCCCAATCCAAAGTTTGAGATGTATCGAGTTTTTGGTTTCCATGTAGGTAAAAACAACCCTTGTGGTATACAGTGCCATAGGATACTGTGTATAACTAAATTTCCGAATCCTGAAATTTATACAAAGTTTGCGATTTCTATATGAAGGAGGACTTCGTTTGAGCTTAGTATTTCACACAGTGTTTGTATACGGACAAGCTATTACATCTGCAAAAAACACAATTTGTTTGAAAACTGAGGGCGCCCTCCTCGGAATCTCTGAGTCAGCCTTTAACTTCATGAATCTCAAATAAGTCTACCAATTTATTTAGAATTTCAAGCCACCCTTGACCTTTAACCTCTCAACCTTTTTTACCTGTTCACCTTTCTCTAGCTCCAGGTCATGAGTCTTGATCTGGCGTTGACACCGTCTCACCTGAGCTTTGTCCTGGCCACCAGGCTGCATTTTGGTCCTTTTCTGTTTTGTTTGCTCTGAGTCTCATCCTACACAGGAAAACAAAACTGTAAAACTTTTAAATAAGCTAATTAAATGCACTAAATTTCATGATCAAGGGGTTTGGGGTAAACAAAAATTTAACTGGACCATGTCAAACGTACATCTGTGTTAATATGTGGAATGAACAAAAACTCAACAATTTTTAAAACCTCTTACAGGATCTAAAAATGTGTTTGATTGTAACACCCCTTAAAGGTCCTGGCCCGATCGCTCAATATCCAGCGTCCCCAGAGACCCCCAGATTTTACCGGAATTGGCCAACATTTTTAATCAGAAGAAATCTACTATGTTTCTCATTTACAACCCTATGAAATCTTAGGGCTAAGTGTTTTTGGGTTGGGATGGTATATCGCAAATATGCCCCATTTTTTGGTCGCCAATTTAATTATTTTACAACAGTACTCTAATGGGGCTTATAAAATCGCGGTTTTTAGCTCTCACATCAAAACGATTGAAATATCGGCCTGAAACTACAGATGGGGTTTATGGGGTGAAAATCCTTCTATCCAAGAATTAAAACTTATATACTTAAAAGAAATCGGACCAGCCTCCTTTAATATTTTATCACACATTTTTGTCTAAGAAGCCTTCTTCAACCTTTTGCTTATTCACTTCAAAAGGTTAAGATACCAGAGGTTTAACTTTACAACGTGCATATATAAATAATGGGAAATTAATGGGTAGTTACATTATATTTTCAAAGCACTTGCGGGTTGGTGTCCCTTTAAGACAAACGTAAAACCTCAGGGTGCCTTTCAAAAAGCTATAAAGGAAAGACAAAGTAGCATCCGGATGCTAATCACAGAACATGGTCTGTTCACCAAGCTATCAAACAAAAGTCTGCCAATCTCTATTATACAGACACTGACATTGGGGGGGGATTGCTGTAAATGTATAGTCACCCTCAAAATATACTAGTGTCATCTACCACATAGGGCCATAAAGGTCAGCTCTCAAAATCAGCCTGACTCGTACATGTAGATAACTGGTTACAGATGGTTTTAATGTCTGCTTCTTTAAAAAAAATCGATCAGGTGTTGTAATACCCAATGCAATGCAAGTAGTGGTACAATAACAACAAGATGCTATAACTTTTATGAGGCAAAATGGTCGTTTCACAGTTTTAAATAGTCAGATCTTGGTACATCAATTCATTGAACAACTCTGTGGCAAATCTGTTATTTTCCAGTTATAGACTAGATGAAGTAGAGAAGATCCTCATTAGCTTCCCACAATGCAATTGCTTCCATTGGGAGTTTTTGTACATGTTGCCATGTGGATCGTTAGAGATTAAACGCTCTTAAAATGCAAGTTTGTGATCAGTACTTTCCTTTTAGCCATGTTCATCACTAACGACCCACATAAGTACCTGTTACAAAAACCCCATTGGAAGCAAATGCATTGTGGGAAGCTATTGAAATCTTCTCTTGATTGAAGTTGCCATATGGTTTTAACACCGACCTGTTACTGTTAACTGTGAATGGTCTGATTTAAGTGTCACAGTTTAAGGAACTGGCACATTTGAAAATAGTGCCCCCTCAACCGTTTTGCGATATTTTTTGCATGGTCGTAAAACTTTTCTATACATAGCCCTCACCTGAAATGATTAAGACTCAAATCACCACAAGCGTCCTTATGGTAAACAAGGATGATTTTATAATTAATGTCGCCGGCGACATTAATTCAGCAGACGACAGGAAATGGCGTTTAAAACACAAGAAAACCACGCCGTATGCATGTTTTCCCCTTATGCTCCATGGGATCAAAGAGAGAAAGATGCTTGCATAAGGACATTGGTTTACGCACATCGGCGAAGAAACTGATTTATCCTCTGCTCAGTTAATATTGTCTAATTATAAACCTTCAATACTCTGTAATATGTCAAGTGCACAGTTTCACATTTGATTGGAAATTCATAAAATGTCATCACAATTTCATTTTCCTAATATCAGTGACCAGTTAGATGTACCTCCATGCAGCATTGACTCGAACAAATAATATCCTGTTTAATATCCAGTAAATCCACTTCGGTATGGCAAGGATAAAGCACTACAAATTACTGTTCAACTGTATGGGTAATAACAATGGCTCTGTACTTCCCGATAAAAAGGATTTCAGGTGCAGGTGCTCATCACCGGATTAAGATCGAGCTATTTTTTTTCAAGACTCAAAGCGCAAGATCTCGTCCGCTTTCACGAATAAATAAATCTTTGCTTCTACTGTGCGTTCAATTAACTTTGACCATATATTCATTTTTTTTCACGAACAGGAAACAAAGATGAACAATTAAATCATGAAAGGAAAGTTGTTTTGCAGACTGTGACCTAACATCTTTTTGCAGAAACAAAAACTACGTTACAGTAACCCATTGTCGCGTAACCCCATTTAATCTTTTCAATTTACCGTGTTGTTTTAGCAATAAGTCCCAGCCCCTTCTTTTGTATTTTTCTAAATATCTGGTGGTAAATTGAATAGAAATGAGGTCCGCAGTAAGTTATGGATCTTGGCTCTGCACAAAAACGTTAAATGGTCGCGCAAACAAACGCTTACAAGCAACATTCCCCTTGAGTTTTGTTCACATTGTTCTTTTTTCAATAAATATGAAATATACAGTCCAAATTTTGAACTCACAGTAGAACCTCAAAGTTTATTTTTACGCGAACACGAGGCCAGCTCAATCCAATTTGGATAGACGTTTCATATTGAAGTCCCAAGTATACAATGAGGTTGCCATGATTCCGTCCTGCGCGTAACTGCACAACATCATACAGCGTTGCATGACGGAATCAAAGGCAATACCCTCTTTGCGTACTGAGACTTCTATGTGAAACGTCTACCCAAACGGGCAAGGGATAAACCAGTTATAATGCCTGATATCTATTCAACGCGTGGACTAACAAGAGCTACAAAGGCTCTTCAGTTTTCCAACTAAAAAGGGAATCTGACATGCTTTGTCCGCTGAATAGCAGGTTGATTTACTTGCAATAATGCCATTATTTGCTTGAGTCAAGTAGCATAGTGTATGTCCCCCCCTTGATCACTGATCTTCAGAAAGAAATTGAGATTGCATTTTTATTCATTTTCATGAAAATTGCAACCTTTACAATTACTATCCAATAAATGGTATTATAAAATTATTATTGTAGTGGAAAATGGTTTACTTTTCTGCGAAGTATGTAATCAAATGAACATTTTTCCTGTATCCCCATGCCACATGGCATACACACTGTTTGACCGTTCCTGTGACCTTTGTGGTTTTTTTAAATACTACCATTGATATTAAAATACAATGAGTACGAGTCTATGATCTTCATGTAAATATACACATTTGTTTGATTAAAGTTATGGAAAACTTAAAGTTAGCCTACAATTACCCTTGATGTCTTTAACCTCTTAGTAAAAGGATTACAGCGCTTTGCTAATCCGAACAAACACCAAACAAATCTCAAAATTCATATTTTAATGTTTTTGTTACTGGCATGGATATGCGAACATAACTGCAAGTGGTTGGCTTGTGAATCCGTGTTAGTTAAAGATAAGGCAGTACTTTTTTATCTGTGATTTCTGTAATTTCTATCGTGAGCGTATCAAATTCCCACTTGAGATCACAAAAGCCTTTCCCGTTAAATATCACAGATTTTCAGCGTGATATGTGGCACCATGATCATACAGTTTGACCTAAAACACACATTAGATTGATCGTTGTCATTCTGGCTGGTGTACACCACAATCACCTGTTCAATTCAGACTTTGAGACGCCCGTCGATGTAATGTCCTAATTTTTTGTGGAGACGGTATGACAAATTTCCTCAAATACTTCATTTTTACAACACTATTGTGGTTTGTGTCTACCTTAACGCATTATATGGAATGTACCACTTATCCATAGAGTTATAAGTTAAACATGCATTCCCACAATTTTTTTTTCGATTCTCTCCGCATTATCCGCTGCTAATCCCTTTAACATCCCTCTCTGTTTTGAGTATGTTATTGTATGTGTAAAATTGTATCCTCTTATTCTTCCTATGGCCTAGACAATCATTTGAGAGCAAATTTAAGAAATTTCATATTTTTGTGAAATGTGTCCAGTGTGTGTTAATGATAAAGCATACAACACACTTCTCTTTCCTGCTGATCGGATATTAAAGTTCCAAATTCAACTGGACAATCAAGAACAACTTAAGCAGAACAGATCTGTGGAAATCGATCTGTTGTCTTGTTATATAATTGGAGCTCCTAGCTAGTAGTTAAAAAAATCTTATTGCACATGTAGCGAATGGTGTTGAATTAGTCTGTTAACGACTTTGTAGTATAAAACAACTTTATTAATTGTCCATTAATCAGCCAAGCGAGGCAACTTCTCCCGCTTCTTCTGCTTGATGTCATTGTCATTTGGCAAGAACAGGCAGAGACAAGTTTGTTATTCTAACACCATCTGTATGGATCGGGGTGGGGGGGGGGGGGGGAGTCTCAATTTGGTTTGGGTAGGGACGTGCCTCGCGAGACTCGTAGGAGACCCATAGCTATACAATTTCCCTTTTCCGCCCTAAAGGGACTCAATACTATACCAGAGATGCAAATTCAGGCCCAATCTAAACCAAATTTGCCATTTTTCACTGCAAAAATTTTGACATTTTAAGCAAATTTGGACAATTTTTGGCTTCATATTGAGAAATTATTAACTAATTTTCCAACAATTTTTTAAACACATTTTGGTTTAAAATTTGAGAAATTTTGACAAAACGACCCCTTGCTATACCAAAATTGGCATGTAAAAAAGGGGTCTTTGATATACCACCAAACGCTGAAAATGGGACCGATGTCTGTGGCACGTCCCCCGTATGGTCATTTTGGTGTTGAAACCCACCCCCCCGGAATGGATTCCTTGTCACTGAACTAACTTCATGTGATAAAGTTTGATGTAAGTTGGAAACCAAACCCTCAAAAGTAAGGTTATGATCATGAATGGCCTTTACTAATAATGGTCTGTTAGGTTTTTCAAATAATGCAGCCCTTGGGGAATAATAAGTTGAACACAACTGAGCACAAACAAATCAGATATGGGTCCTGATATATGTAGATTGTGAAGTTTACAGATGGTCGAACCTGACCTGGTACTGCTGAAGTAGCAGTGGATTGGTCTAATTTGTAGCAAAACACTTTCAGTGGTCATACTTAATGATAAACTGACGACAGGACTCTTCTGCTGTTAATTTAATGAGCAAATGGTGAGATTAACAGAGAGATGTAACATAGGAGTAGTCCCATTTCCTGAAATCCAATTTGACGCGACAGAAGGTCAAATTTTACGTCGCATCCCGCGAAGCTCCAGGGAACTATTTTCTGACATGATTTTGGGTACAAGACCCTTCTCTAAAAAAAGGGTACTTAAAACTTGGGTTTTTGATGCTGTTTTACCTTAATCATTAATACTTTGATCTCAGAATTTTTAAATGTTTTTTATTTTACATTCCGGAAGTTTTTTATTTATGGCCAAAATCCAGAAATTTCTGGAAACGTAACATCTCTGTTAAAAGTTTCAACTATTTTACAACTGGGCAATCAAGACAAATCAAGCCTGAAAACATCGTGGAAATCAATCTGTTTGTCTTGTTATTGTGTTCCTAGAAGTTAAGATTTTGTTTTGTTGCTCGTAGCCACAAGTCTTGGTTAGGGCTTTGTGGTTGTGTCAGTATTTGTGTCAGCGTAAGTGTGCTGATCCGGGCGCGTTTATCAAACGGACCTCCTAACATGGCCCGCTACTATTTGACTGGGGCGGATTGGGGAACAGTCAGGGGTTTACACCTACTCTTATTCGACACTGACTGCGATGTACTGTACAGTTGTGTCTCTCTGTACACGTGACCGACTGCTTAACGTCCCCTCCGATAGACTGAGCTTTCATGATCCATTAGCCCAATTCCAAGTGAACCAGGGAGGAGAGAGCGGTATGCTGTATTTAATCAAGCTGGTATACAGATCAAATCCATCCAGAATTGATAGTACCCGATAAATCCGCAAGTACCACGACCCCACCGGGATTCGAACCCGGGAATTTTGATGGTAACTTTGCGCCATAGGGCGAGAGCACCTAATCGCTAGGCCACTCTCTCCCCCCCCCCACAAGTTAAAGATTGATCTTATGGCAAAATGGAGTGAATGGTTTGATTAAAAGGTTGAAGAATTTGGTATTAAAATAACCTTTTCAATATTAAAGCGTCACACTTAAGCAGCCAAGCAAAGCATTTCTGTCACTGAGAGAATCAGTTGTCTTTGGCAGGCAAGCAGAGACAATTTTGTCATTGCCATCTAACTTCATATCACAATATTTTTTTATTTGGAACCACAACACCAAAGCGGGAGAAAAGACGAAGTCAAGACCAAAACAAAACATGTGTTGTCGGCCACTATAAAATTAGATCATGAATATTAGATTTGGAGTTGATACCCATGTGAATCAGTTGTAATCTAAGTAACCCACAGCCAGGAAAAGTGATAATTTCTAAAAAAATTAAAGGCAACGTTTAACTTTCCCCACCTAGTCTTCTTTGAGTGGTGGAATTTGCAAATATGTGTATTTTGTCAGTGTATTTGCAATGTTATGTGCCACTTAACAGTGAAGACGATAGCGTAAAAGTACGTACATAAGTCACCAAATATAAAGAAAATACACCAAGAATTTAAAAATCCTCTGGGTTTCTCAGTTTGAGATGAGAGGAAGGATACAAATTTCAGAACAACATTAAAACCAAATTCTATGTGTCAAAATTGTGATGCCATGTGTCGAAATTTAATATTGAAAAATGTCAAAATGATGACATCATATCTATTTCTTAATTAATCTCTTTTATTTGGAAAAAAGATATAAAATTCGCTCTACATTTTTTTGATAAGCCTTAAAACTTTATTCAGTGAAGATTCAGCTTCATAACTGTTAAAAATAAAACTGTCCCGAGGTAAAATGTTAAAACCTAATGATTTGCTTTAAAAAGTTGCATTGAATTGTGGGAAATTATGACAAATGTACGTACGTAGTAGACAGTACTGGTACGGGTTCTTCGGGATCTTGACTGTCTAAAGATAAAGAGAAGGAAAGAGAGAGAGAGAGAGTGTGTGTGGTGTGTGTGTGTGTGTGTGCATGTTTCATCCATGTGTGTCACATTGATTGGGTTGGTATGAAAAATGATCTAAAACTATGCGTGTAATTTTTGATACTGCTTGTCCCTAAAAGATAAAAGCCTTTTTTAAATATCAAAGGTTAATATGAGACTGAAGGTGATGTCTCCATGAATCATCTTGTCAAATTCATTATTTGATATACTAAAAACCTCTGGAATAGTAACTTACATATAGTTGCAATGAATCCCTGCCTTCACAGAAATCTCTTTTAATAAACTGATGTTGGGGGACTGGGGAGGCACAAAAAATGTGTTATATTCAAAGAAGAGATCTGGGGAAAGTTCAGCTTCTCTAATTCTTGTTGACAATTAATCAATTATCCTTCCTTTAAGTAATCAGATTAAAGTTTACAGGCTATCAAACTTGAATCCAATATCATGAACCGATTTACTTTTGATCCATTCACGTCAAAGAACCTGGTAGCCCTCCTTGACCCACAACCTAAAAGCGACCCAAGGGATCTACAGGGTCTAGCTAGTTTTCTTAGGTAAAAAAACACCAGATAGGCAGGGACTATGCAATTTTTGATACATATACTGCACCGGTCAGAACTAGCTGGTGATGCTTCCCCTAATACCATAGACTAGCACTTAGGAGTTACCCACTATAATAAGAGTCTTTATTAAACCCTGAGAAACACCAGGACACGAACCAAGACCACGTTTCTGAGTCAATCCAACAATGGAACCACGTTGGAAATTTCACCTCATGGGTCATGTGATCCCATAAATACTATTCTTAACACTTAAAAATCCCGACTTTAACCCTATTTAGCCCACAAACGCCGTTAGTACTTAGGACATTTTTAGCATGAGTATGAACTATCTTGTGGTTCTTAAAACTTTAAAACACTTTTTATCCTTAAGTACTGACATGTGTTCAGTGCATTACATTATAGGAACATTGCAATGAATCCGGGGATTGATTCAACAACCCCTCTAGTCAACAAAGAAGATGTGTTAAAACCACCAGGATCCCATAATGCATGATTTGGGAAAATATACCTTGAGCAGGTAATGTGACACAATCTTGGTTTTATTTATGCATTATGGGGATTAGTTTGAACCCCACCGGTGTCAAGCATGCTACTGTCCAAACCCGGTAAAATGTTAAATACCCATAAATGCCCACTATTGTTGTCTGAAATACACCTTGATAGGTCATGTGGACCCCACACAGAGCCTATCTCTACACAAACCAGAAACCCAGGTTTAGGAATTAGGAATGGTACCACACCATTCTCTGGTGTCGAACATTCTGCCAATGGATAATGCATTCAAGGCATGGAATTGGGGACTAATCAAGCTGTTTGGCAGTTTGGGGGGGGGGGGGATCGGGGGGGAAGGGATGGGGGGGGGGGGGGGGGAAGGAAGGAATTATTGAATGTTTAAATTGACTACCTAGGCACTTGATTGTTGTCATCCAGATGATGGCAGCCATCCCTAATCAATGTGGCAACACCTTTGATCAGCCGAGCAGTAACCAAACCACAATGGCAACACAACATCAAAGCAAAAACATAAACAGTATT
Source organism: Ophioderma brevispina (assembly GCA_023653785.1). Taxonomy (NCBI): domain Eukaryota; kingdom Metazoa; phylum Echinodermata; class Ophiuroidea; order Amphilepidida; family Ophiodermatidae; genus Ophioderma; species Ophioderma brevispina. The sequence goes on along the minus strand of JAMKCH010012042.1, from coordinate 59,657 downwards.
CCTATCAGTGTGTTATGTAAGAGTGGATTACTTTTGATCCAAAATGATTAATTATTTGGTTAGTGAGATGAAAATATGGCAAAAGTCATGATATACCAAACATTTTTGAAGGTAGGAAAGTAAACTGATCTAATTCCCACAAATCAAGGCAAACATTTTGCCACATGCCAAAAAAAATTTCTCTACCTTTTTTCTGACCAAAATCAAGTTCTTTCAATCTGATTTTTGAAGCATTTTTCTGAGAATTTTTGTAGATTTTTTTTTAAAATGTACTTAAAAAATCTGAATTCAAGCCCAAATAAAACAAGGAAAGGGCTAGAATTCCCTATAATTGCACTTCTGTTTTAGTTAAAATCCCCAAAGCATTGTATCATGACGGCTTCCTCTATTAAACCTGGTAACTTTCATGTCTTGTCATGACAGAGAGTTTAAACAGGTGAAGGTACATCCAATAGCCAGCAGCACATCCTTCACGTCCATTAGATCTGGGCCTTATCTCATACCAAAACGCCTGCATCGTGACGGCTGTCAGTTGACATGTGAATCGCAGACCCGACCGAGAATGATTGATGGATCACAAAGCAAATCCCATAATGCACTATGGTTTGAAAATTGCCACTTAATGAGGTCACATGGACCCAATACCTATTCTCAACAAGTCCTCAATTTAACCCATAAATTGGATGTTTGTTAGTATTCAACATTTCTTAAAAGCTAAATTAATACAGAGGTTCTCTGTATGATATAAATGATAGATAAGCCTAGCCTGAAAACATGTCATATCCTCCACTTTCAAGTTCAAAAAAAAGCCCCCCCCCCCCAAAAAAAAATGACAAATGTTGATTGACAAATACACTTATAATTACAATGATGGGTTATAAAGATTGAACTGCCACAACATTTGAAAATATGGGATGGCAACTAAACTGCAGAAGGCGTGGGGGAAACTGGTGTACAAATGCCCATAGACGATCGCGCGATTGTAATGCGGCCACCATTAACGATAAGTCCACCTATTATTTATGCAGTAGAAATAACCGGGAATGAGTTAGCGGCCACAGCGCCCTACGATGGCGATCAATAAGTTAACATATTTCACAGTATGCCTCCATTCATTGATCGAGTGTCTTATCACGATTTATTTAGGATCCATGGACTTGTGTATGCATTAAATGTTCTACAGGACACTTCAAACAGCGCGACACGGATTTACGCAATGCTTAAATTAGTATCCGCCGAATGTTGTGTGATACACTAACAGGTGATAAAGGCAACTACAATGTATAATGTCTAAATGTGAACCCCACCCGTCCCCCACCCCGACAACCCCCTGTGTCAACCTCCCAACACCCCATCCATCCTCCACGAACCCAGTCATCCTCCCCGACCCACCCCGTCCATCCATCCCCGACAACACCGTCCATCCTCCACGACACCCCTCTCCTGTCACCTCCACGACATGGACACCCCCACCCGTTCCCCCTCCCTGACATGGGCAACCCACCCATTACCTTCATCACACCCCCCCCATCCAATACCCAGTACCCCCACCAATCCCAACCCCTCCCGAGACCCACACCCCCAAGGCAACCCAGTCCCCGGCACCCACCCTCCCCTCCCCGGGGAAATATAGGAATTATAGGCGCTTGTAGCCCTGCATGGACCACTCAAAAGAGTGCGAAATACTGTTGAGATAGAGAGTGGCCGCGGGTTAAAATGCCTTTTATGGTTAGAGCACAGTGAAGTACACTGGCAATGTATTATTGGGATGTTTAATCAGCTTTTGGGGAGGTGGGGGGACAGTGCCAGATCAGGAAATTCTCCCGTAATTTTCAAACAGAATAAGACAACCTGTGTTTGCGCCCTCCGTCATTTGTTAATGCAACAAGGACACACTGAGGATGAGTGACTTGGCAAGGGCGCATGAATTGTCGGAACATCTCCCAACGTGTGGATCAACTGGTAAATAAAAAGGATTTTATAGAAAACCAAGATAGGTAAGCACCTGCTTTGTCCACGAAACTGAATTGATTTATGTATGTGTAGATAGAACTACTAGAAAAGAAGGGAGTAATCCAACTTATGAATGAATTATAAAGTAAAAATTGGCTTATCTGCTAAAAAAAAAAAGATACCCTGGGAGGGCATGTGCAGCCTCATCAAGCCTTTTCTTTTAAAGCCTCTCTTCCAACACTGACTTCTCCAAAATTTTGTTAAAAGTGCATCAGCCTAGTTTTCGTGATCTGCCATTGATAACTTTATACCAAATGACGAAAAAATCCGGTCACAAATGGCTACATTCTTTTTATTTTGATTCTTTTTTTGTTTGAAGCATACAGACTTAGTTATTTACCAACTTTCCTCTTATCAAGACCACTTTTCACCAATTAATTTGTGTGAATATTATTTTTTTTGTACGATCACATGAAAACAAAGTATAATTTTACACAAAAATGAACAGACACCCCAAATTGGTTTAAAAAAATAGTGACCTAGACTGGCTTGTTTGGACTCACTGAATGTATTATGCGATTACAAATCTAGTAAGAAAATGCCTCATTTTGAATTTTTTGAATATAAAATTGAAAAAAATTGACTCCGAGAGAGTAAAGTTGCAGCGGCGAGGAATTAGGAATAAGATCCACAACAGATTAGAGGTATTTCGGGTGACAGAGCTGCAAGCATTATAGTGTGCACTATTCAGAGTGATGTTTTTTTAATAATGTTAAAATTTAGGAACATATTTTCCAAGTAGATGTTCTCCTTTGAACAATGGCAAACATGTTTACGTAGATAGAACATTTGTCAAGTTAAATCCATGGATAACAGTGTTTCAGTTGTTTTTTTTTTTGTTTGGCTTTAGCACAAAAGCATACTTTTTTGTATTGAATTTTACATGAAATCGGCTTCATTAAAGAATTGACAACATTATGGCAAATAAGAACAGTTTGAATTATTACCTCTACTGCATGTTCTTCTCCTTAACAAATGAAGGGCAACCTTCTATTGTAGTTGTTATTTAGTTTCTTGTATTATTGATTAATGTTTATTTCCCATAACAACCAGTCTGTGAATATGGTTACATAGAGAGAAGACAGCTATTGGGTTAAAAGTGGGATCTACCCATCAAGCCTTCTTTTAAAGCCTCTCTCCAACTGATTTCCATTTTATTAAAGTGCAATCAGCTAGGTTTTGTAGATCTGCCACTCGATAACTTTTTATACCAATGACGAAAATCGGTTTTCTTTTTATTTCATTCTTATTGATTGAAGCATAAGACTTAGTTATCATTTTTACAAACTCTCTTATCAAGGACCACTTTTCACCAATTCAATTTTGTGTGAATCTGATTTTTTTTGGTACGATTCACATAAAACAAAGTATAAATTTTAAACAAAAATGAAACAAACCACAACTTAGTTTTAATATTTATTTTGAACAGGTGACTGAGTCTAAGTAAACAAATTTTCACAATCTTATCATTATCAAGACCACCTTTTCACTACTTCAGTTGTATCTTATTTTTATTTATATTCAGTTTGAAGGAACTTCGACCTTGTATGATGACAGCCAAAATGCAAGGTTATCAACGATGCCAGAAAGGCAAAGATGCAAACATTATGTCGTTCGTTGCGGGAAGCCACCATATGCCACCACAAACATACTTGCATGACAAAAGGGGCGGGCTGGCGGCAGACAGTAACAGGCTACAGACGTAACCCTTAACACCCTAATAGATTATGCATTATAACAACATAGGCAGTGGCTCTTGAAGAAGGTATTCCCAAAAGGGTTTCAAACATAATGACTTGAGACTAGACGTGGTTGGACTCATTTGAAAGTATTTCATGCTGATTACAATTGTCAGAAAAGCATATTCTTCAATTATTTGAAATAAAAATTTGGAACTTCGAGAGTAAGTCAGTGGCAGCGGCCCCAAGAAGTAATATCCACAACAGAATAGAGTTATTTCGGTGACAGATTGCATGCAAGCATTTTTTATAGTGTGCACTTTTCCGAGATTGTAGTTAATAACGTAATATTAGGGAACATATTTTCCCGTAAGATGTCTCCTTTGAAATGTCAACATGTTTACAGAGATGGGAAACAGTCAAAAGTTAAATCCCATGGATAATAGTTGTTTCAGTTGTTTTTTTTTTTTGTTTGTTGGCTTAGAAAAGGGTCCTTTTTGTCTCGAAATCTTAATGAAATCTGATGAAATTTGGGCGTGTGTGAAAGATTGCAACACACCTTAAAACACATCACAAGTTAGTTGAGATCACCCAAACAAAATATATCACAGTTATTGATGGTACTTATAATTTTTAAGCATTAAAAAATAATCCCATTTAATGACATGAAAAAAAGTCCCCCTGAAAATTAAAAAATGTTCCCCATCCACATTAAATCAAAAGTGTACTCCACTTGAAAACAAAATCCAGCCTGACTCAAACTTCCACCCCCGTAAAATCTAATGGTACCTCCCGTTCACCGTTATCTTCTACAACAAGAACCATATTTCAACCACTAACATAACGTGAGCTAACGCTTGCAACTTAAAGTGGTGCGAGAAGTAGCTAAAAGGTTCAACGATTTGCACAGTTTATTTTATCTCGGTTCTGATATAGATCCACCAGTATCATTATTCATACTTTGTAGAGGAAGAAATGTACACAGGACCCCAATCATCCTGCTGATGATGGCGCATCAGGCAGGTGAAGGCACGATGATGTAGTGCGGTGCCATATGGGTAATACCCCTGGTAGTATCTTGCTGATACACCAAGGTCAGGCTAATCATGGTGAGAAGCTTTTGGGTACTGTCCAGTTGAAATAATTTTGCACTAAATTATGTTCCCATTTGTGCAGTTGCCAAGCATTGATAAGGGAAAATTGCTAATGTATGCAGTGTGATAGGGGTACCAGGGGAGATTGAAGAGGGATTTCCCCCCCCCCCCCCCCCCCACCCCACCCACCCCCCACCCCCCCCACCAGCGAAAGAAGAAAAATTACATATTGGCAAAAATCAGCGATTTTCAGTAAAAAAACCAAATAGCCAAAAATCAGCAATTTGTGACCAAAATTGGTTAAGAATCTCAAATTCCCGGAAAAAAGAAGTCTGGCGCCACCACTATTATGAGCGTGGCAGTCAGAGGGACCCAGGGATGAAACCTTAAATTGACCCAAATCATGCAAAAGAGCTGAGCTATTTTTTTGGGGGGGGGGGAAATCTGTCATTGTCCCCTCTTATTACTTACAAAAACTGTAGATCTTGCCCTCACGTGTTAGAAAATATCACCTAAACGTGCCAATAAGAAATACCAGAAAATGTAAACCAATTAATCAAAATTGATTACCACTCTTTGTACTATTCTAAGGGAACCTTGCTAGTTAGCAAGGATGGATGATTTGCACGGCTGTCGTCGTCAACATATGGTGATATTTAGCACATATGCAATAGACCATCTTTTATCTACTCGACGACAGATGACAATTTGATCTATAGATATTTTTTGATGCTGGATCTCTTTTTAAATCATCTAGGAACAACCTATTAGATTTGTAAGAGCATGGCCTTTCAACAAGCATAAGATCAGGCGGCACCATTTTAGCAATTTGGCACTCGAGACTTTTGCTGCATTAAGAATCTTAAAAAACCCTTTACTTGTAGCCAAAGGCTTTAAAGGGAACATGGCATATTTTGCATCCGGGCCCCACCCTTAAGTTTTGACAAAAACTAAGGTTTTTTCCATTGTATTGCTTGTAGATGTGGTGAACCCTTAAGTGAACTGAACTGATAAGCCTAACACAGTTCCTTTGTGTGGTAACTGTAAACTAAGTAATTTTCTAATGCAAACTCTCAAGAGTGGTGCAACCTGTGGTCAAGTGGATCAAATGCACCGACTCACGGACCCAACGGTCCTGGGTTCAAGTCCCGATTGAGGCCAATGTGTTGTTGGGCAAAGGCACTTTACTCGCTTGCCTCTTCACCCCAGGTGCAAAATGGGGAAGCTGTTAGGAATATTGTCCATTGAGCACCGCCAAAAGTAGAGTCTTCCTTGGGCATTTGTAAGGCAGCGTGACAAATTCTAGTGGCAGCGGAAATAAATGTAGTAGAGCGCTTTTGATAAATGTTAAAAAAGCGCATATGAAAATACGACATTTATTTATCCAGTGGCTCTAGCTGTGGAAACAATGAAAAAAATTACAAGAAATACACATCAACTTTGTAAAATTTCCTGCAAGAGACAGGAGAAATAGCGCTCGCGCTCCAATTTTTTGACATGTTTGTTTTGCATTTTTGGAAATACCAACTTTAGATAACACATGAAGTGAATAGCCGACTTACACCGTCTTAATATAATAAGATGATGATTAGTATTTTCTGTGTGCACAACAGAAAATCAAAACATGGTTTTTCTATAGCGAACGATTACTACGTATATTATTGATTGAACTTTTGAATCTAAGTGCACTGGTCTCCCAAGACGTTTGGACTCGTATCACAATATGCAAAAAGCTTTCCAAGGGATGGAGTGTTGTTTCTTGGAAAATAAACTTTTAGATAGGGGGAGCGGAACAACTATAAAAAACTCAGGTAGGGGTTAGCAGCCAATAATATGTTGTAATTGATATTTGGATGGATTCTTTGATATAAAAACCTGTCTAGACAATTTTGAAGTATTATGGTAGGACAATAAACCTGCACAGGTGCCTAAAATATACGAAAATGACCTTGTTACGGAAAAAATGCAAACGGATAAAGTGGGTCATGATGTTAAATACAATATCGTAAGATTTTCTCACAGGAAAAGGAAGAAATGAAAGAAAAAAATTACAAAATTAAATGTCTTTCCGGATATTCATGCTACCCCCAACCCTTTTCTGCACCAAGCATTATACCATGTTTAAGATACGGGGGTGTGTAAACACAAGACCAAAGTTATATTAGGGTTTTTGTTGTGAATTGAAAGCATTATCAAATTTGTCCATGAACTTTAATTTCAGTTTTTGTTTTGTTTTGAGGGATGGATGGAAGGTTTGTTGTTTACTTTCCCCCCCCCCCCAAACTTTTCAAATGGTATTTACATGAGATATAAAAGAGATTTTATGGTTAAAATGGGACAAGGATATTGGATAATATTTTTCAATTCTAGGCTTAGATGTTTTTTTTGGGGCAGGAACCAACTTTTCTGCCATTACAAATTTTCTTCGCTAATGCAATCATCTTTCAATCGGTTTCTTGTGGAAATCCATGAAAATTAACAGTGCTTCACATTTCTGCGGCTTACACATCACCAACATTGCAATTATCAGCAAAGACGTGTTTCACCATTCCAACACTTTCCGGCATTATACACATAAACAACAGCTTAAATTTATAAACTCTATCATTCCTTGGCATTTTGAGCATCATAGCTGTGATACTCTCTACGGGGCATTGAACCCAGATATCGATGCCTTTTAAACCACATCAAGTGACATGGGGCAGATGATGGGTGTAAATGATCAACGCAAGAAAGAAGTGCAGCGTGTTATGTCGGCCATGTGATCTTAAGGAAGTGGGTAAAGGACAGCTGGCTATGTGCCTATTAAGAATATACAGAGTAGGGAACGTGTGCCACAACTCTTAAGAGAAAAAACGTGTTTAGGTTAGTAGGAAATATAGAGGGATAAGCTCTCTGATTAACAAGTATCAAAACGTCACAAATGTTGTTTTAATTAATAAAATCACAACTGAGTGCACACAAAGGCAATTTTCTAGGATGATCAGAACGCTTAGAAAGCAGCACTGGCACATTTCATAAAATATGAAATTTCTCCCAATTGCTTCGCAAATGATATAGTCTAGGCCATTCGATGAAGAGAGATATATTTCTAAACATATAAAATAACAAAACCCCAAACCAACACAAAAACACAAACAGACAAAAAATAAAAAAAATAAAAACATTAATAAGAGGCTTAAAGACATCAGGTAATTTGTAAGTTTAGTTTGCCGTAAACTTAAATCAAAAAATGTGTCTAATTACATGAAATCATGCGTTGCATACTTGTTGGGAGTTGGGGTATTGTATTGTGTTTTGTTTGTCTTAACAACTTTGTTTAAAAATTCTTTTTGTTTTTTTTTTTTTTTTTTTTTTTAAAAAAAAAAAACGTTTTTGTTTTTTTTTTTTTTATGTTTTTTAAAAAAAAACTTTTTATTTTTTTTTTTTTTTTGTTTTCTTTTTTTTTTTTTTTTTTTTTTTTGTTTTTTTTTATTTTTTTGTTTTTTTTTTTTTTTTTAAAAAAAACTTTTTATTTTTTTTTTTTTTTTTTTTTTTTTTTTTTTTTTTTTTTTTTTTTTTTTTTTTTTTTTTTTTAAAACAAAAAGGTCACAGGCAATCAAAACCGGGTGCATGCGTGCGGACATCACTTGGGAATGTGTTTTTCTTGTATTAAAAGCCATTCGTTGTTGATGAAATAAATGTCACCAGAGTCATTTTATTATTTTGTTCTGTTTACACATAGGGATGCGGATTTGGTTTCTTAATCAGTCACGTGAGGGCTATGTATAAAAATCTCTACAATAATGCAAAAATATCAATTTTGAAAAAATTCGTGAGGACGCATTTTTCAAATGTGCCAGTGTCTCTTGAAAACCACTGGCAGCCATTTTAGCAGGATGGTAAAACAAAACAATGCCTCAATATTTGTTGAAGCTATTTCAATTACTTATTGAAAAATGTGGTACTTAATTTACCTCACAATTTACAAATGGTAAATCTCAGAACAAAGGTGTTAAATACAGGCAATTTTGTGCAAATGACATTTATCACCTCATGAAATAGGATTAAAATGCAGTTTTAAGTACTTTTATCAGGTTGCGTATGTAATTCAGAAGGTGTATATTTGTTGAGTGATAAAACACCAGAAATTCGGTGCCAATTTTTTGTAATTTACGGGAAAAAAAGAAAAAAAATGACTGATTATGGCTGTTTTAAATATTATAATGTGATTATAAACTCTAAAAGATGGCATTGGTCCAAATTGATTAGGACAGGTTCATACAACAGGGTTTTATCTATGGACCCCCCCCCCAATGTGACCCCAACCTTCCCAGTAAAGGACATTGCACAGCTCCATTCGATCCAATAAGTGAGGAGGTGGAGTATTAGTATATGGGAGGGCAAGTTGGTGAGCCGGTCGAGTCGCTCACCTTTCACCAATACGCACGGGTTTGATTCCCGGTCAAGCCAGTATCATATGTGAATTTGGTTGCGATCATATTTCGGCCTTGCAGGTTTCTCCGAGAACTACGGTTTCCTCCTGCATCTAAAATCCGACTTTCTTCCCATAAATCTTTTCCCACTGTCTGGCGTCCCTTAATTTAATGCATATAGCAATAGTGGGTTCTGCTGCCAAATGCCGAATGTTATAAATAAAAAAATTAACGACCCCCCAACATCTTGTCTTATATGGTGTCATGAAGATCCTTACTTGAAAATTGCACACTACATCATATACACTTTTATCATATTACCCTTAGAGAGACCAGTTTTAGAAGAGGAATATAAAGGAGTACCTGGAGAAAACTGTGAGGCCGAGTATGGACTGTAAACCAAATGTACATGAAATGCAGGTTGGACCACAGTGGTGGCAAAGCTGGCCAAACTGACCCTCTCATTAAGTCAAGACAACATCACTTTACAACATTCTTACCCTATTCCTTCAAAACCAAGTCAGTAATGTTCTAAAGAGCTTTGTTTATGCATCCCCTGTGGTACTGATGTCCATCAAGTACTGCCCCCTCCCATTAAAATTTAAGAAAAAAGACCTGACATTTTTACATTATGGAATTTGATCGAGTGTTTTCGGTCTTTCTCTCCTGATGTTAAACACATATCCACAAGGGACAGAATTTGAAGTCCCTCCACCCCAGATTACCTAATCCCAGCCAAATGGTAAAGTTGATGTACATAAGACCCAACCATGACCCAATTCACCAAGATATCTCAGAGCATTGGCCATCACGGGAATCCTTCAAATACAAATTAGCAAGCACTCTGCATGAGGAAGGCTACAAATTGAGTTACCACTGTGGACGTGAACAAGCTTCTGGTTAGTAACATACATTGAACTGACATCCACTGTCTTGACTAGACAGTTTATTCTGGTCTAAATAGGACACATTCAGGTTGTAGTTACTGGCACAGAAAAGAATTCTCCACTATGCACCCGAGATGAATATAAGTTTAGCGCACATGTATGGATAAGTCCAGAGGGTGTTTTGAGCAATCCCAAATTGCACTAGTTTAGGAAGTTTCACTTCAAAAGGTCATGCGATCCCACCAAATCCTATTCTTAACACCTAAAAATCTAGACTTTCCATTTTTTTCCACTCATTTTTAACCCACAAAAGAACTAGTACTTGGGAATTTAGCATGATCATGAAATGTCTTGTGGTTCTCAAACTTGAAGGTAAAGAACTGACATGTGTTTAGCACATGCAATGCATTATGGGATTGATTCAAAACACCTTCAAGGAAATTCTGTACACACTCTCTATATGGATACCAGCTTTTTGCACTTGATACCTGCATATATACAGTGCTCATGTACTGGTACAGGATTTTCTGACAGGTGACTATGGTAACATGAAGGAATTGTGATGTGTTTATTCAAAACACAGCCACCAGCAACAGTGGTCTATAATGTATGTTTACTTTTTGATTGTATGTTCGCTGAGTAGATTTGGATAGTTTACGCTTGCGCTTGGAAGTTCCGTGAAAAGTTAAGAAACTTTTGAGGTTTTGGCTCAATTTAAGGATTTTTGGTTGTGGGCCAAGTTCATTTACTATTTTGCTCTAAATTGTCCCAATATTGACAGAAGCACTGACAAAATAAGCAGTTCCCCAAATTATCGTTTGGAAATCCCCAATGCCCAAATCGAGCAGATTGTGTCCTATCCCCCTGCTTTGCAAGTCACATCTTGTGAGGTGTCCTTTCACATTTCCTTTCACAATGAACCCATTAATTAAAAAAACAAAAAGCTTCCTCAAAAAAGCTTTGTTAACAGCCTGTAATACATGCATAATATCTTAGCCTAGTGTATCCTGAACTGCTTTTAGTCATCAATCACAACTTACAACTAAAGCAAAGGTGTGAACAAACAAAGCTGCCCAGCTGCTGAACTGTGAACTCAATGTGCTCTGTTCTTAAGTCTAATATCAACATCTTGGTGAAGTAACATACATAAGGCCAATGAAAGTCAATATTATGTTTCCCGTAACATTTTTTGCAAATCATAATGAGGCAACTTTTTCATTTTTCATTATTTATAATTTTGCAGTAACAGTCATTTCATCAACCTTCATCGTGATCTAATACCTACAATATTGTCTCAAAACAACACCCTACATTTAGAAATGATTTTGCAAGTGTTCTTTGGTTTAAAACCTACTAAATTCACGTCACAAGATGTGATCAAAAGAAGAAACCTTGGTATTTTCTTTAAACTACAAAATAATGAACTTTTTGGGGATTTTAGCATCTCAAACGCGGGCAGAAAATCATAACGCGGGCGGGTTACGGGAAACATAACATCGACTTTCATACGCCTAATGTAAAAGTTCACTGTGGTCATGAGGAACTTGACAAGAGTTCAACAGTCTTAGAGTACACCAATCCTAATTTGCTATAGTCATCACCAGTAGCAAAATACACCAGTCATTACACAGGCAGATTATCTACCTAATGTGGTTCCAAGGTGTCCTAGAAAATGAAGTGATGTAGTCAGTACTGTGCATACTTGGTACATGGGAGCTCCTTTGTCTTGGAACTCTCTTCTGCACAGATCAAGGTTAATAAAATCCAGTCATTACACAGGCAGTTTCCCTGCCAATAATGGTTGCAAGATACCCAAAAAGTGTAGTGATGTAGTCATACCCAGTACACGGTAGCCTCTATAGTTTGTGTCAACTTGCATTCAAACTAGCATTCCGATTGTGTCGCCTTTATGTGTGGGTGTGTATAATATTATTATTCCAAGTACAGCACACAAGATTCATGGGTGTGGCACCTAAAAGACGCAGTGACGAAAACTTCTACTTGAGGCGACACAAACTTTATATCTCAAGGCATATCAGGTGAGTGCATTGGGAGTGCCTACCATGTTGACAAAGTGGAAAGGTACTGCTTTATTGTAGGTAAATGGGTTCAGAATAAATTACTGGCTATTTCAAAGGACATTCTTATGGACCTAGAAGAATGCATTATACTCTAGAGCACCTACAGTCCTGACCATAACTTAATGGGACATGTCTGCTTTTGATCCCCCCTCAATTTGCCCCCCCCCCCATCTGACCCATGCTGGAGATCACTCAGAACATATTCCATCAAATGTATTATCTGTTCACAGCATATAGTTTGGGAAGCAGGGAATGCAAAGTGAACGGGCAAAATATCTTGAAAATTTTGACCAGAGTATCATGATAGTGGGTACTACTATGCACTCATACTGCAAGTACATACGGGGTACCTATTATGGTATCCCGGGTAGGGTATGCACTAACCTGGGGAATTTGGTTGTGTATCCTAAAAAACACCACATTGAAAACAACCAACCAGACACATAAAATTGTGCATACCTTAGATGTATATAAAAGCATCCACATCATAACTTAGTCTTAGAGACTTGCACAGCCTGAACGATGAATGTGTTTGACCCCATATACCAAATTGGCCCTATCCTGAAACTCTTAACCAATCAATCTGGGCTTCCGACCACAGCATAGGTGTGAACGAGAACAGCAATCCAGCTGGAACTGTGTTTCCGTGCATAATACTGTGGTCATGTTCCTTGTAGTATTATGATGTAAAGTTCAACTTTGTGGTTATAAAACATCACTATGTGAGTGCAAGAAGGTCGTAAGCGCAATAGCTGCCATGTGATACATCTGTGTGCTGCCATGTATTAGGAAGACTTTCATTTATCTTTATCATTTATTAGTGGGTCTTGAAATGGTTCTACAGACGTCTGTAATGCCTGAAGAACCATTTTAAGAACCACTGACCAAACACTTGGCATAATAGTATTTTTGATGGTAATTTCTGACAAATGGCAGCTATTGCACTTACAACCTTCTTGCACTCACACAATGACAGGAGTACTAGACTACCATAGAAACTTCCTGCACAGGTTGAGGTTAACAATTTCCACCATACCAGATTCTGTACAAGTTGGTTGTAATTCTTAAGTCGGTGGCTTTCGAGGTGACCTACGGGAAGCTATCTCAAAAACCACTGACCTAAGACTAGGCTTGTTTGGACACATCCAAATGCATTTTTCACGCTGATCACAAATATGGTCATGACAAAGCCATTCTCTTCAACAGCCCAAGTCCTAGACTGTCACCCAGAGGGTGTATTGAATCAATCCCACAATGCACCAGTTTTGGGAAATTTCACTTCAATAGGGTCAAGTGATCACACAAAAATCATATTCTTAACATATAAAAATCCTGACTTTTATACTCATTTTAACCCACAAAGCATTAGTACTTAGGGATTTTTTTGCATAATCATGAAATGTCTTGTGGTTCTTGAACTTCTGGAACACTTTTTATCCATAAGTACTGCCATATGTTAGGTACAGTATAGGCAATTTGCAATGCATTATGGGATTGATTCAAAACACCCTCTGACTGTCACCCTAACACTGCAATGTTAGGGTGACATGCTAGGGCTTTGGGCAGTCAATATTTCCGACACTCGGCAACATCATCGGGCCAATCCCAGAGTGCTCAGCCCATCACTCAAAAGTTCCCAACTTAATCAAGACTGTGAACCAGCAATATTACGCAGCTGCTGCGTGTGTTTCCTTGCATAGTACATTGCCAAGTCATGTTACATTGCCAAAATGGATTAGTTTAGTTTAGTTTAGTTTAGATTTATTTGGCATCCAACAGATTAAATACAATACATATAGTAATAGAATAATGAAGACAAGAATATAATCACACGCACACCATACAGACATCAAAAGTTGAGATACCAGGATAGCCCATTAAGCCTGGCTACACGTGCAAGCTTATTTCCAATGGGGTCCGGAAGACTAAAAATGACTGTGGGCGAGGATTAAACATTAAAGGGACAAGAACAATAGTGGACAATAAAATTACAAGGACAGCAAAAACGGATTGAAACATTGGATGTGATCTATCAAGCTTGATGAGGTGTCCGTTACCCTAGTAGGTTTCAATATTAGGTTCTTAAAGCCAGCAACAGAAAGAATATCAAGGTAGGCCTTATTCATAGATTTTTTGATAGAGGATGGAAGAGTGCATATATTAAAGTCACCAAGAATGTATGTTTCTTGTTCTGAGGAAAGATCTGTAAGAATTTCATCAAACTTGTCCAGAAAATCCTTTTGTCTAGGTGGTCTGTAGATGGTACCTAATAAAATAGGTTTAGATTTGGGAAATAGAAGGTCACACCATATTCCTTCAACCCCATCACGTTTAATGTCATCGCGTGGGTTAAAGGCGATGTCACTTCTAATGTACATACACACGCCGCCTCCCCTACGGTTACGATCACTACGCAAAATGTTGTAACCATCAATGAGTATTTCGTTGTCGGTTACTGAGGCGTCGATCCACGTTTCCGAAAAACAAAATGCAGCAACGTTAACTTCTTGAGCAATTAGTCTTAGTTCAGGCAGTTTAGGGATGAGCGATCTAACATTCATGTGAATGAAGTGTAATCCTTTCTTTTGTAAGTGCGTAAGATCAGGGAAGATTGATTGGGAATTCAGCGGACCTGGGTTGAGATGAATATCGCCAGATTTGATTAGATTAGATTACACAACTCTCGATTGCCAGGAAAAAGTTCATCTTGTGGGTACTGTCCTAGATCAGGGGTTCCCAAAAGAAATCACTAGAAAGCTGTAACTCACACAGGCCTGCAATGAATAGCAGAGTTTCACACAAAGCTGAATCATTTTGCATTTTAGAAGTGTGTTGTGCACCAACCAAAGAAGTCCCATTTAACATTTAGTAGCAAGGCAAGATGCACACCATAAAATGCCAGTTTGGGAAACACTTTCATGTAATTTCTGCACAAAATAATCAATAGAAATCTGTATGGACATGTATATAGAATTGAATAGATTCTAGGCTTTATTCTGTACAGGCTTGATTGAATTTTTTCATCCGGAAATTTACGCTTTTTCAAATTTAGCAGCAGGGTTGCACAATCGATGCACACCAAAAGTCGGGAGCTGGAGCAGCTTCAGTAAATTTTCTGTTAAAATTGATAAAACCATGCAAAGAGTAATTTGCTATGCAATAGTAAGTACCATCCTTTCGGGTCTACGCTGTCTTTAGTTGGTCAGAGCATATTTTTTCTAATTTTTTCAAAATATAGGCATATTTGCATGATGATAGTCAGAATCAGCATGAAAAATGCATTCAAATGAGTCCAAACAAGCCTAGTCTTAGATCTCAGTTTTTTTGAGATGGCTTCCCAAATGACACATGTGCAGCTGTTTGGGAGGCCATCTCAAAAGCCACTGACTTATTTATAAGTGTTATATAACCTATACAGAATCTACCAGGGTTAAAAACTTTCACTAGCCGACAAGTGTTTTCCATCAATGGTATCTGGTTTATTATAACCATAAAAACCTATCTAATAAACAGTATCCTTTGAATACTGCTGAGCAACTAATGATTCTATTAGGCGAGATTCTCAGTTTCAGAAGCAAAGTATTGCTTCGGAGGAAAGCCTCGCAATATTCGCATTTTAATAAACAAACCTCACACATAACATTTATAAGCCGCACAGGGGAAATCTTTTACGGCCAATTAGCACTATTGATCGATCAATATTATCTTATTGTCTGGGATCACTCTTTGCCCTTGGACCGTATGTGGTCGCCGCTACATTTATCTCATTTGTAAATAGTTTATTTATACATTGCCCCACTTAAAATTTATGAGCCATCGATAATTGGGTTCGTCTGGAGACTGACAATAGGGCATTGAGTACCAATTACGGGATTACATTGCTTGTGAGGTTAATTTAAGTACGTCCACATGGAAGGAAAGGTCAGTGTTTATTTCAGATATACAAGACTCGCACGGAACAATTTTATAACTCGTGCGCAAGTTAATCGTTCCCTCCGACGCAATATCTTCCTCGTGAAACTGGGAATCCCACCTTACAAAGTGGATCGTTCCACAAAAGCATTGAAATACATTGCTACTTACATGCACTCCAGCATTGGAAAGGGTTGCCTGCAGTTTTCTTCCCATGCTCCTGCCGACGGAGTTAGAGAATGAGTTGATCTTTCTTCGGATCTTCTGTGGAGTACTGGCTATCGTCATGTCGTTGTGCAGGTTGTACGAGTACACCTCCAGCGTACATGTGAAGTCTGACGGAACATTTTCACTGCGAGGGAATTAACAAAATACAGCACAATTTGGTTGGTTTACAAAACAGTTGTTATATAATTGGCATATTACATTATACCCTTTGCACTTAATGTGTATCAGGTGCTTTATCACATTGACTGAATAAGCACATGATATGGAGTAGGTGTGAAAGGTGTAATGTAATCAGTTAGTTAGTTAAACCAAAGTTTTAAATCCGGTTTTGTCCCCGCTAAACGGGGGTGGCCGGATACACCTCACACTCAGCAATACTGCTGTGTGAGGATTTATTGGAGCAAAAAAATAATTGACCGGATACCCTTCCTGACGTCAATCCACAGTTTTCGGCGGTGGGCCTAGCCTTTGGGCAACCACGCCCAACATGCAAGGCAGCATGTGCTGGATGGCTGCCATTAGCTCTCCAGAGCTGACACCCTTGTAGGTAGATCTTCTTTTTCATTCTACCAGGGTAACCAGATACCCTCCTCATCAGATTTCCTTAGAAAACCAATAGGGGGCAACGGTTTAGGCGCCGCCAACACGGCCCTGGGACAGGTAGTACTGGTTACCAGTAGCAGGCCCTCAAACAGCGTGTTTATAGTGAGGAAAATTATCCGTATATTAGCGTATAAATATAAATTTACCGTATCCGGCCAGCACTATAAACAGACAATATACTGTATTAGTCGAAACCGTATAAGCATTATGCGGATAAAAAATATCCATCAAAATCGATGGATATTGGAGTATATATTCCGTATATCTAGCCACTATAAACACACCGGCATATTTATACCGTATACACCGGAAGTTGTAAGGGGAAAATCGTAGCTCACTGCAGCAGCTTAACAACTCGCTCATTGCTAAGATAAAGGTACAGTAATTAAAAAAAAAAGTAGACCTACATGGCCACAGATGATTAGGACAAATACTAGCTGCAATGGGAGGAAGGACATACTGAAAATTATCACTTAAGTGTATGAGGGGGAGGGCCACATGGACCTAACATTTTTTTGTTTTTCGTACATCATGTTTTAAATGATTTTGCCCAAAATTTAATGCAATTGCCCTAATTATCAGTTGCGCATATTTTGGTGAAAAAATTCAAATCGGCCATGACGGTTTTTGGTGGTGCTATTCAAAACTATGTCCCTTAAATCGTACTGGAGTAATGTCTTATTTTTTGTATTTCAGCAATGTAAATATTATGGGAAAGTGGTTTTCCATTTTTCGGCGGGAGAATTTTGTGTGAAACACAAAAATCGGTTTTTGGACCGCCATTTTGAATTGGTACAACCGATTTTCATTTTCCCTCTTATGTGATAGGTTGATGTACCCCATCAATGACCAGAGTTTTGGTAAAAAATTCCAATGGCAAAGTGACTGGAGTGCTCAAGAGCTTGCAACATCAGCTCATGTTCTTTTTTGTTCATTTATTTTTTCTATAAATATATATGTACACTACATAATATTATTAACTAATTTCTTTATGAGAGTGAATGGAGTATGTCATTAATTCTTATTAAACATGGTCAAGAACAATGAAAGTTGATAACTATCAAATGGGTATTTACGTGATCACAATGCTTTGCGCGGTGACCCAGGTCATCCAGGATATACCGTATATGTGCTCATATACGGTATCTCGCTTACTATAAACAGCTGAAATTGCGGATAATACACATTCCAACCAATTAGCTCCTACTCACGTATGCGGATACAGGTAAAGTATATATACGGAATATCCACTATAAACACGCTGAAAGGAAACCTGACCTGAAATTATACCACATAATCATATGGTTTATTAGAAAATGCATCACCAGCATGAGGCTGGTTCACTCTCAAAATACACAATTCAAGAAACCCATCTGGAATAGAGGGTATGATACAAAATGTATGAGTAGGAACATAGGTGAAGGAACATAGAATTTATCTTCAGTATACCGATTACCCCTGAAGATGGGACTGCTTTAAAGTAAATAGCACAAAATTATGATAATCTGACCCAATCAGACCATTGATGGCATGATGAAACTGAAATTCAGGCAAAAATAAGATGATACAAACAAAAAACACCAGTAATTTATCCGTATAAATATCCCTAGACACCCATAACTTTGCAATGGAGTAGGCTAGATGGCTGAACTTCTGTACAATAAGATGTTGATATAACTCAAAAAAGCCAGCATTGGTCTGAGTTGACCAAGTCCAG
The DNA here is from genome assembly GCA_023653785.1 of Ophioderma brevispina. NCBI lineage: Eukaryota > Metazoa > Echinodermata > Ophiuroidea > Amphilepidida > Ophiodermatidae > Ophioderma > Ophioderma brevispina. The sequence goes on along the minus strand of JAMKCH010012042.1, from coordinate 41,028 downwards.
GCGCAGATCCAGGGAGGGGGCGGAGGGGGTGTGCGCCTCCCAGTAATTCTGCAAATTCTTGCAAAATCAGCCCATTTTGAGCTATTTTGGACCAGCCTTTCAGCCCCCCCCGGTAATTTTGACATTTTTCAAATCCTGGATCCGCCATTGAAGTCATGTTATATACAGGGTTTTATCTATTGACCCAGATTGACCAAAAATTTACCAGATTGCCAGCATCTGGTCCCCATTCCCAGTAGAGAAATTGTCAACCTCTATTTGATCCCTTAAGTTGAGCAGGCTGAGGAGGAGGTATTAGTATTTAACGACACACCAACACTCTTGTGTTATATTGTGTCATGAAGATACTTTATATCAAATTTCACACTACATTATTATACACTTTTGATCAAGTGTTTTAGGTCTTTTCCTATGATGTTAAGACATATCCACAAGGTACAGAATTTTGAAGTCCCAATTACTCTAATCCCAGCCAATTGGTGAAAAGTTTGATGTACATTAACTTAATGTACATCCAACTAAGGCCCAACCATGACCCAATTCACCAAGATATCACAGCAGTGGCCATCATAGGTCAATCCTTTTCAAATACAAATTAGCAAGCACCCTGCATGAGGAAGGCTACAAATTGAGTTACCACTGTGGACGTGAACAAGCTTCTGGTTAGTAAGATACATTGAAACTGACATCCCCTGTCTGCTATACAGTTTATTCCGGTCTAAATACGACAACATTCAGGTTGTAGTTTACTGGCACATACAAGAATTCTCCACTTTTGCGCCTGAGATAATATAAGTTTTGTACACATGTATGAATAATTCCAGAGGGTGTTTTGAGTCAATCCCACAATGCACCAGTTTTGGGAAGTTTTACTTCAACAAGGTCATGTGATCCTGCAAAAATCCTATTCTTAACACATAAAAATCCTGACTTTTCCATTTTTCTCACTCATTTTAGCCCACAAAGCACTAGTACTTGGGAATTTTTAGCATGATCATGAAATGTCTTGTGGTTCTCAAACTTTGAAGTTAAAGAACTGACATGTGTTTAGCACATTGCAATGCATTATGGGATTGATGCAAAACACCTTCTAGGATAATTCTGTACACTCTCTCTCTACTGGATACCTTGGCTTTTTGCACATGATCTACATATATACAGTGCTCATGTTACTGGTCAGTGATTTTCTGACAGGTGACTATGGAAATGAAGGCATTGTGATTTATCTATTCAAACATAGCCACCAGCAACAGAGGTACGTGCATCAGTTATGCCATAGGTCAAATCTGTGCAGAGTTCTGTATGTTACTTTGATGTATGTTCGCTGAACAAATTTTGATGGTTTCTGCTTGAGCTTGAAATTTCCCATGAAATTTAAGAGAGAAACTTTTTGAGGTTTTGGCTTCAATTCTATATCCATCAGGGACCAGTGCTCATGCTAATGATATTTCAGTTTGGGCCAATTTCATTTACTATTTTTCCTCCAAATTGGACCAATTATAATAATAATAATAGCAGAGATTATTGACAAGAGGCATTTTTTTTCTTATCATAATTTTCCCTCCATCTCTTCTGGCCAATTTCTGAGCTTATCTTGGGCCACATAGCCTTAATGGGAACACTGAAAAAGGAAACTAATGCAGGTTGCCAAATTAAAGTCAAATGGTGAAATTTTAAATATTGCTGAAAAATAGTCAGTGCCCCCAATTAGAAGACTTTATGTGTGGTTATAAATTACCTCGATCAGATGGCTCACACCATGCCCCTACCCTGTTAAATAATTTGCAAGTGAAACTTGAGCCTAAATTGATTGGTTTGTGAGGCTAACGTAAAACAATGCTTGGTGAAGTATTGCGTGTGTGTGTTACGTTGGTGTCGCACCAGGGATTGCGAAAGTAATTTCAGATGTTAGACCACCTTAACAATTAAATCCTGAATGTACTCTAGCACATCTCACCAGAATTACACACGCCTTCTTTCTGAATTGTTCCAACTAAGCGTTTCTTTTTCCTCTCTTGACGGCCAGACTTGAAGAGATGCTTTCAATTTAATTACCACGGTTGAACACAGTCCTGACGAATCTACTTGTGAATAATTTGATTTAGTTCTTCTTTGAAAGTGACCAGGGCACGAAAATTGATTCACAAGCAGTTCAAGCCATGGTTAAAACAGGGAGGTGGTTGATGAAATTAAGGACCAGATGATGTGAGAAAGGTATTCTCAAACCTATTGTTTTGTTTAGTAAAGCTGCAGCAAGAGATTTTAAGACATCCATATATTGCATCATATGTTGTGATTTCATATATTTCTTACCCAGTATTTGGCTACAGAAATGCCTTAAAATTAAAACAAAAGGTGCCTTTGATTTGCTTATATTTCAAGATAAAACTAAGGTTGTACAAAATTTAAAACATTCACAATTTTTGTTAACCAAGAAATAGTTCTCAGATTAATCCTTTAAGAAGGGGATATTTTTGATGGAAAGCTTTACTTTAGGGCAAACATCACAGGAATATTTAGGGACACCTGATGTGTGAAATCTCTGTTGTACCTTTAAGTGATTTTTGATAGGGTGCACGCAGCATGCTTGTGACACACACACAATAATAAGAATTTGATTTTGGAAAATTGGAATATTTGAAATGCATAAATGGTATATCAATCTGATTACATTTAAAATTAAATAGCCTAATGTGCAACAAATCTTAAAGGTGCGTATTCCGATCGTCTTTGGGACCCCCGATTTACTCGGAAGTAGTATCGATTTTGATATCAGAGGAAAGGCCGTATTTTTCTCATTGTCGTCCTGAAATTTGAGCCCTCAAATCCAATTCATTCCCAAGATATAAACAAAAAAACGCTGTTTTAGTGGTTAACCATCAATATTATAGCACAGTATTGAATAAGGCTTTGCAATATGCATTATTGCGTCTGCCATCAAAACCGCAAGTTTGTTTCCCACGGTACTTGATGGGGTGTATGTGCAAGTGCCAGGCTCTTTTATCAAGTAGAGAACACAATACACATAAATCGGAACAAGCACCTTTAATCTACTATTGAAAGAAATAACAAACTTTAGTACTTTGCGTGCTTATAAGTACGAATATGGTGCTCATCTAAAATTCAGCAAATTGACTTCAATACTAAAATTATATGGCAGGAGCAAAATTAGAATTTCAATAAAAACTTTATAAATGTCAAATTTCAAGCAAGAAACTAATTTATACTTTGGATTTTTGCATATAATCCAGCCAGTTATTTATTCATTGTGACATTTGGTAGTTTTCTTTCACTCCTCTATGGTGCCATTTTGTCTATAGTTTTCTTGTTCATTGGAATTAAATATAAATGTTGAATTTCAAATGTGTCACAAGTTTGATATTTGTTTGGTATTTAAAGCTCCTCAAAGCAAAATCCCTCTTAATGTATGTGCACTGACAGAGCACAAACTAAGGAGTGCTTGGAAATCCCTACTTTTATTGTCTATTTTCCATAACTGCACAGCTAGATTCTTTGTACCATGGTGTACCTACTGGTAAAAGGTACCAAAGTAACTGTGAAGGTTTTTAGAAGTAACTGCATAGTACTTTGTTACTGGTGGCATCGGTGTGTACCTCTCAGTCACCTGGATGGCAACTTTAGACGACACTATGTAAACATGATAATTGCTACTAAGCAAATATAGCTCTCATGTACCCAGTAAATTACATATTTCAGAAGTCGTTTTTTTTTTTTTTTTTTTTGAATCTACTTGTGAATAATTTGATTTAGTTCTTCTTTGAAAGTGACCAGGGCACGAAAATTGATTCACAAGCAGTTCAAGCCATGGTTAAAACAGGGAGGTGGTTGATGAAATTAAGGACCAGATGATGTGAGAAAGGTATTCTCAAACCTATTGTTTTGTTTAGTAAAGCTGCAGCAAGAGATTTTAAGACATCCATATATTGCATCATATGTTGTGATTTCATATATTTCTTACCCAGTATTTGGCTACAGAAATGCCTTAAAATTAAAACAAAAGGTGCCTTTGATTTGCTTATATTTCAAGATAAAACTGAGGTTGTACAAAATTGAAAATTTCACAATTTTTGTTAACCAAGAAATAGTTCTCAGATTAATCCTTTAAGAAGGGGATATTTTTGATGGAAAGCTTTACTTTAGGGCAAACATCACAGGAATATTTAGGGACACCTGATGTGGGAAATCTCTGTTGTACCTTTAAGTGATTTTTGATAGGGTGCACGCAGCATGCTTGTGACACACACACAATAATAAGAATTTGATTTTGGAAAATTGGAATATTTGAAATGCACACAAATGATATATCAATCTGATTACATTTAAATAGCCTAATGTGGAACAAATCTTAATTTACTATTGAAAGAAATAACAAACTTTAGTACTGTATGACAGAAGCAAAATTAGAATTTCAATAAAAACTTTATAAATGTCAAATTTCAAGCAAGAAACTAATTTATGCTTTGGATTTTTGCATATAATCCAGCCAGTTATTTATTCATTGTGACATTTGGTAGTTTTCTTTCACTCCTCTATGGTGCCATTTTGTCTATAGTTTTCTTGCTCATTGGAATTAAACATAAATGTTGAATTTCAAATGTGTCACAAGTTTGATATTTGTTTGGTATTTAAAGCTCCTCAAAGCAAAATCCCTCTTAATGTATGTGCACTGACAGAGCACAAACTAAGGAGTGCTTGGAAATCCCTACTTTTATTGTCTATTTTCCATAACTGCACAGCTAGATTCTTTGTACCATGGTGTACCTACTGGTAAAAGGTACCAAAGTAACTGTGAAGGTTTTTAGAAGTAACTGCATAGTACTTTGTTACTGGTGGCATCGGTGTGTACCTCTCAGTCACCTGGATGGCAACTTTAGACGACACTATGTAAACATGATAATTGCTACTAAGCAAATATAGCTCTCATGTACCCAGTAAATTACATATTTCAGAAGTTGTTAGGGCCACAGGGTTTTGGTTTGGCAATTTGATACTTGGCCTACTTATATCTTGGCAAAGGGTTTGGCTGCTTGAATGAAATTTTCTGGTTTAGCTGGTGGCCCTCCTACCTTGCTGCATTCAATACAGGTCTAAAGTTAGGTTCTTATGAAATAGTTGTTTGCTTTTACCATTTATACAATTTTTTTTTTGGTTACTTTGTATCTTGGGGCTATTTTTCCCTGTTGTGGTAATCTTCCTCCTCCTCATCATCCTCATCATTATTATTATTATTATTATTGATATATTACAGGTAACCTACAACAATTTCCAATATAACAATGCAAAAAGTTCAAAATCAACCAAAATTGAGGAAAACTTTTGTTTACACTTGGAAGCAAATCACAGATAGTGGCTTTAATGCTGCAGGGACTCTAAATATACAGAGACCACAATATGTTTACTCACCCCTGCTGCCCACATCTTTCCCACGAGACCCCCTTCCCAATTTTGTCATACTATCACCTCTGTATATATCTTCAGTACATTAATAGCTCAGTGTTTTGATGGCCCAGTGATGGTCATATGAACAACTCTCAATATTAATAGCTACATAGGAAGGAACACTTTATATTAATAGCGGGGCAATCCAGATCCCAACTGCATGTTTGGCAAACACAACTTCCCCTTTCTATGCGTGCTTTTGGTGTATACACTACGTTTCTCTTGAAATTCTTGCTGCATGTAGTAATTGATTGAGCAATTCAAGTTTAGGCAATGTAAAATTGGTATATTTAGACTTGTAGCATGAGTTTTTTGTATGTGTATGAGCACTTGGCCATGAGTATTACTATGAGTACTTGGCCATGAGTAAGAGTACTTGGTCGTGAGTATGAATAATCATAATACTTATATTAGTACAACAAATTGTCAATTCGTGAGTCTGAATACAAGTACTCATCTCGTACACATGAAGTGTCATTTTATTATAATCGTACTCATATTCATGAATTGAAATTTGGTACTCATGCAGTCATGCTCCTATTGTTGTACTCATACTACTCACAAATTGACATTTTGTTGTACTCAAATGTAATAATTGACATTTTGTTGTACTCATATTCACAAGTACATGAGTACATATTGTACATAAACACTGAAATTTTGTACTCATGCTCATACTCATTTTGTGGTACTCATATTACTCACAAATTGACATTTTGTTGTACTCAAACTTATGAATTGACATTCTGTTGTACTCATATTCACGAGTACTTGAGTATGAGTACCTGAGCTTGAGTACTTGAGCTTGAGTATGAGAACCTGAGCTTGAGTACTTGAGCTTGAGTATGAATAAAAGTACTGGTATTTGAGTATCAGAGGTTTGACAATTATTAACCTGCGGAGTAGAAGCATGTTAATCTGGTTTGCCATCTTGTTTATAGGCAGTCATTTTCCAGCTACTTACAAGACAATTGTGTCATCAAAATTGACATCTGTTTCTGTTCTGTCTATGTTGGTGACAAGCGACGTATCAAAGATTTCATGTCCTATCCTCACCAGGCAGAACACCGCATACCTGTGATGATCTGTATTGGATTCAAATAATACAAAAGAAAATGTTATTTAGAAATAACAATATTTATCAACAGCACTGAGCTACAGTCACATGACTTAGCGATTAGGCTATTCCGAATGAATTCCATAAACACCCTATTTGCCCCAACACATTGAAGGTACAGGTGAATTTGGCTCGCATATTATATTACTAATCATTTGGAATAGCATGGTTCGGTTGCATGATTGTCATGTGTAGTGCATGTGACTGACATCTTTTGTCAAGTGTTTCCACACTTGCCAGTCTTGAATTTTCTGTTAAGTCCATGTGATTCAGGTCAACTGTTGATGGACTCTATTGTGGGCAAAGGTTTCATACATTATATCATGCAGTCACCTAAGTCTTTTAGAATTTAGCACAAGGCCCATGGTTCAAAAAGTCTGGCAATTTTACCCCTTTTAGCCCTGGTTGATTTTTCATATCTCTTTGTCAATTTCCAGGCTTTAACCTGAAAGTGAAAGTTTTGACCTTTTTGGGGTATAACCTTTTGTTTAAAAGCAAAAACTTAGAGGATTTCATCAAATTTCCCCCAGCGAATCACATACCAATGCTTTATATACTTGCAAGTCACAAGTTCCTCATCATGCAAAAGTCACATTGATGCCTTTTAGAGAAGAAACATCCATGGTTCATGACATTTCAAAGCACACAAGGCATGTTTTTGTACTTCCTTTCCCTTCACGAAAGTTTACTTTCCTCTTCTTTCAAATCATGCCTCTGTTTCAGATAAAAAGAAGACCCTGCAGACTCTGGTCTTGTTTCAAGCCTCCCAGACCCTGCATGGTTGATTTTGCCTTAATTTGCTCATGATCAGAATTTTGGACTGATGTAGGGCAGATTGGCACTTGGATAAATGCAGGACTGGATGATATTAGAGGGGAAATTAGGTCAATGCATTGTGCTCAACCATGACGAGAAAAAACAGTCAAAGATGATAAATTACACATAGAAAATGCATGTATTTGTCACTGAATTTCATATTCTCCCTAACGTCAAATTCAAATAGCTAAAAAGAATGCTCTTTCCTTTTTGTAAGTACATGGATCTGGAGGAACAAGTAGAGTATGTGGGAAATAAACACTATAGAAAATTCAAGATTTGAAGAGTTCAGGCTTTGCATTTACAAATCTTGTAGTAAAGAAGGTTTTCTGCCATCTAAACTATGCCTTAAAGGGAAAAAGGCAAGATTTGCCAAGATGACATCATTCAGTATACTCGGTGAGCGGTGCATTGGTATATTTTGAATAGCTGCTTTCAGCTCAGTTAGGCATATTATAGCGTATCTTAAGCATTTTGCCTTAATTCGACACTTCTCAGAGTCTACAGAAAGTTTTTAAAGAGGTGTTATGGATTTTAAACAAATTTAATGGAGGACATTTTGGAAAATGTTGTGATTGCTAACTATTAAATGGCCCAAATAAGAAAATGATTTGTTTAAACTAAAGATTCAAGAAATCTTTATTTCACAATCTTGTGACAAAAGCGAGGTTTTGCTGGCTACACAGGCTAATTCACTTTAACAATTGTGCACACTGATGTCCACGCTTTGAGTCCACGCATACAAGTGCTACTTGGCAATTTCCCTCGGCTACCCAAATCTTAATTAACTCCAAAATTGAATAGATTTTTTTAGTAAAATAACATTTTGTGAAATCCTACACAGCAGCTATATTGTGGATAGATAAACTCTTTCTTCTCACCTGACTGGCCCTATATCTCACTGCCTTTCACTACTACTTCACGTGTAGGATATTGAGCGCAAATACTAATGAATGGCCACGATTCAACACCCAATTTTCACACATTTCCGGTGCTTTTATGACAACACCTACACGAGATAGATCGTGTTGCCGCTCGCAGAAATTCCAACGCAAACTAGGAGGCGCCTGACGAAAGCACTTGATTGATGGGAAAGTGTGCTGGAAGCACGGGGTGTTTTCATTCTGTTAGTTTTCTTTTTTGAGGTAAACTGAATTGGGTATGCATTCACTTTCTTAACATACACTTTCCTTGATTGGATGTGTTTCCGTTTTAAGTAAAGGGTTTGGTATACATTGACTGGTTTGCAGTGATAGATGCACTCATTCACTCATCTCCATAAAAATTTACTCTTTGGTTTTGTTTTAAAAATGTGGATCCTTATCTTCATTATATACTCCTTGCCATTAAAGGTGCAACGAGAGATTTTGAGACACCCAAATATTGTGTCATAAAAGTAATTTCATATAGATTAGACACTCAATAGATTTCTTACCTTGGTATTTGGCAACAGAAATGTCTTAAAAGAGAGAAAAAAGGTGATTTTGATTTGCTTATATTTCAATGTAAAACATAGGCTGAATTTCGTATTTGCTCCTATACGAAATTAGAAATTTCACAATTTATGTACTAAAGAACCATTTCTCAGCTTATCCTTTTGGATGGGGATATTTTTTATGGAAAGCTTTACATCAGGGCAAAAATCAGTACTTTCGATTTTTTAGGGAACCTGATAAGTGAAATCTCTTTTTTTTTTTTTTTTTTTTGCTACTAAGCAAATATAGCTCTCATGTACCCAGTAAATTACATATTTCAGAAGTCGTTAGGGCCACAGGGTTTTGGTTTGGCAATTTGATACTTGGCCTACTTATATCTTGGCAAAGGGTTTGGCTGCTTGAATAAAATTTTCTGGTTTAGCTGGTGGCCCTCCTACCTTGCTGCATTCAATACAGGTCTAAAGTTAGGTTCTTATGAAATAGTTGTTTGCTTTTACCATTTATACAATTGTTTTTTTGGTTACTTTGTATCTTGGGGCTATTTTTCCCTGTTGTGGTAATCTTCCTCTTCCTCCTCCTCATCATCCTCATAATTATTATTGTTATTATTATTATTATTGATATATTACAGGTAACCTACAACAATTTCCAATACAACAATGCAAAAAGTTCAAAATCAACCAAAATTTAGGACAACTTTTGTTTACACTTGGAAGCAAATCACAGATAGTGGCTTTAATGCTGCAGGGACTCTAAATATATGGAGACCACAATATGTTTACTCACCCCTTCTGCCCACATCTTTCCCACGAGACCCCCTTCCCAATTTTGTCATACTATCACCTCTGTATATATCTTCAGTACATTAATAGCTCAGTGTTTTGATGGCCCAGTGATGGTCATATGAACAACTCTCAATATTAATAGCTACATAGTTTTTTTTTTTTTTTTTTTTACACCCAAATATTGTGTCATAAAAGTAATTTCATATAGATTAGACACTCAATAGATTTCTTACCTTGGTATTTGGCAACAGAAATGTCTTAAAAGAGAGAAAAAAGGTGATTTTGATTTGCTTATATTTCAATGTAAAACATAGGCTGAATTTCGTATTTGCTCCTATACGAAATTAGAAATTTCACAATTTATGTACTAAAGAACCATTTCTCAGCTTAATCCTTTTGGATGGTGATATTTTTGATGGAAAGCTTTGCATCAGGGCGAAAATCAGTACTTTCGATTTTTCTAGGGACACCTGATAAGTGAAATCTCTTGTTGTACCTTTAAAATTAAGAACACTGAAATACTTGTTTGAATGTATTCTGTGTGTAATAGATATTGTCATAGTTTTAACTAAAATTTTGGACAAATTTGTCATTACACATTGTCTGAAATTCACATTTGGGGGGGGTAGTATCCTTGATTCCAGTATGTAAAGAAATTCAACAGATTATAACATGCCCGACACTGGTTAGTTCTAGAGATTAACCGATATTTGTATCGGACATCGGATCGGCGGGGGCCGATTCTGCAAAATCGGCAAAAAATTGGATCGGTAAAAATATGTCAGAGGCTGCCGATTCTCAGCCGATGTACTGAATGAATGAAAGGGACGGAGTACAATGGGTATTTTTCCAGTTTAAGTAGAAACATGAGACAAGAGTTGCTCAAAAAGGTAACCTTTCTTCCGAAATTCCTAATCGGAACGTAAAGCAAATGTGGACTGCACAGATTTGTTGATTATAATCATTGTCTCCAATTCCTAAGTTTAAGAAATTTGAACTCAGTGCGATCTTTAATATATGGGGCAAATCGTCGGATCAGATCAATGGATCGGCCGATACTACAAAAAAATATCGGCCATCGGATCGGCAGAGGAAATCCTGGATCGGTTAATCTCTAGTTAGTTCCATTGTATGTGGAAAAGAAAAGAAATTCTAACTGATGTAATGTACCTGACTGGGTTCACTTATTTAAAATGAGCGTTCAGATCCCCCACCTTTCTTATGACTCTGAGAATAATTTGTTTCTATGTTTCTAGGTCAACTGCATTCACTAGATCACAATGCAAATTCATGAAAGCTGGATTAAAATGATTCATAGAAAAAATAAAGTCAAAAAAGGAATAAAGCCATATATGGGGGGGGGGTGCAAATTAGTATGTTAAAGACGAAATAACAATTGTATCCAAATATTACGGGTATTTCATAAACACAAGCACATACCGTCTTACTCTCACATACATACTCTTGCATAATTAGCATGAATGTACAGAAGAGTGTATAACCCAGATTTACCAATTATTCATTTTTCATGTCTCTAGTTCTCATAGAAACCATTTTAAAGGGCTATGTCCTGATCGCCAATAGCTTCATCCCCAGAAACCCAGATTTTACTGGAAATGGTCCAAATTTTGGTATCAGCTCTAAGCTACTATTTTTCTCATTACCCTGTGAAATCTTAGGGCTAAAGGATGTTTGGTTTGGAAGTTATGAGTGAAAATGTATTCCATTTTGGTCGACCAATATTAATTTTACACAGTACTCTATGGGGCTTACAAAAACATATTTCTAGCTCTCACATCAAAATGGATAGAAATATCAGTGCAAAACTTCGCAGACGGGGTTTTGTGGTGAAGGTCATTCTATCAAGAGTAAAAATTTTATATATTTAAATCAGGCCATCCCCCTTTAAAATAATATGTCACAAATACAATGTGACGTGTGCATCATCAAACGCTGCCAAATGTAATGCACCCAGTGGCAATACAAAAATAATTATTATCCCTTGGAATACGCATGGGATGTATTAGTCGAAATGTGGAAATTACAAAAAGATTAAAGATTTAATTTGACATGATTGCCACTACTACGAAGCATTTTCATTAAATTTGATAAAATAAAAATAGAACGATTGGCAAGCGAGCTATAGCTAATTGCTCAAACGGGTTGTAATTGCAAATTGCTTTTTACACCAATTGCATGTTCCTGAAAATAAGACTTATAAATGAAAGGAATCAAAAATCCAAATCAAGAGGATATGAGATTTAAAAACCATTTTCAAGTGTTAGTTCTCCCAAAATGAATACATATAGAGTAGCTTTTGCAAATTACACACACTCAAACTCGATCAGATTTGATATTACATTCTCCAGAGCCTAAAGCTGCGTTTTAGCATACGCCGCTTACAAAAAATCCAAAACAAGCACCCCGCTTACAGTTAATTCCCTCTCGCCGAATCCTGGTAATATTTTCATTTTATACCCCGAGGACATGGAGTAATCCTTTCGTGACTGGGCTTACATTGATGAAAAAGAAAATAGTCTCTAAATGTCACAATCGGAATTCATATTTTTCAACTGCCCTTTCATATAAATCACGAGCAGGAAGATTAAAATGGATAATTGTGTGGTATTTCTGGGGGGCTATAATGGGTTGGGAAAAAACAGACGGAGGTACAGTGGATCAAATCAGGAAAAGACCAGGCCTTTCAGCTTTCTCATATTGGTCCTGGAGCTACAGGAGACCTTGTATAACAACATTCTCCCCCAGAATTTGAGGAGAAAATGTGTTTAATTGGCCATAATTTGCGTTTTGACGGAAATTTGTCTGGGCTGCTGTTTGCACAGCTACCAAATTACCTCCAAGTGGTATGCTGGTGTCGTCTCCGTGTTACAATAATTGTTTCAACAGCTTAAACATTTTATTGTAATTTTGCCTTCTCAAATTCAATTTTGAAGGGTATATTGCTGGCAAACCCCCAAGGCTTGAGTATTGATTAACCATATCAAATACTTTCTTGACACTGAAATAAATTAACGGTACAGGAGATTTTGTGTGACTTACGCCCTCTATGGTCTTTTTTTTTACATTTTAATATTCTCTACTTATGTACTTAGTTAATTCTGAAATGACAAGCTTTTTATTTATTTATTACAATTTACAGTGACCAATCACTCTACTAGGGTATCCCTCGAAAATGACTAGGACTAGGAGTGGTAACCCCCCACAGCAAAAATTACAACGAGTCCAGCCCAAATGCCAAGGAAAGAGATGAGCACTCCATGCACGAGCTTGCTCGACACAACACACTTTTCCATCTACTTTTGTTTGACTTAAGAATTTCAAAAGTTGATTTTAGGTTTAATGGTGCCAATCAAGAGTTTGAAAAGTTATAATTTTCAGAAAATCAGTTTTCTTTTCATAAAAGCATTTTTCTTCATGTTGTAATTTCATATTTTCCTTTCTCCTTGTTCCCTCTTTTCACACTGAAATGTACGCCTATTTCAGTTAAGAATACAAATCAACTCACCTCCTCTGTTTTTGATGTGGTCATTTACACCCCATAGCAGTGGTATTCTGATATCTGTAAAAAAGAATTCACAATATAAAATTCAATTAGTAGAAATTAACAGAGATTGAATTTAATTAAGGTCCCTAGGTGCCAATTTTGGACTGAAAATGTATAAAACTCTTCAAACCAAACTACACAAAAATAAATTCTAATTTTTTTTTCTAAAATGATTAAAAGCTTAAAGGCTGACTCAGAGATTTCAAAATATATATTTGTGTAGTAAATAGTCAACTAGAACTAAAGATACTAACCTAAAATGCTTAATTCCAATGGTAGAGATGAATCGGATTTTTCGTTTTCATGCAGCACACATTTATGTACGTCCAGTATAACAGTGCCAAAGGATACCGTGTATAACAAAATTCCGGATCCGGAAATTTTAAACTAAGTTGTGATTTTCTATATGAATGACTTTGATTTGAGCTTAGTTATTTCACACAGTGATTATTATATGGACAAGCATTATGTATTTGCAAAAAACACAATTTGTTTGAAAATTGAGGGCGCCCTCCTCGGGAAATCTCTGAGTCAGCCTTTAACTAGAATTTCATGGTTCTTGGCTTTTGCACTTGCTATATTCAAAGAATATAAGCTGTGGGCTGCCCAGCCTGTCTTACAACTTGACCTCACATAACCTTTGACCTTGGCATGTGACCCTTGACATCAACAAATGAGGGATCCCATGTTGCACCTATGACTCAAGTTTGGTTCCAATTGAACTTCAACTTTTCATTGAGGTCAATTGGGGGAAAAAAATTAACATTTTAGTGACACATACACATTATACACAAACACATGCACAATGGATGGTCCTGCCAGCTATGCTGGCAGCCCACAAAAAGTTGATTTAAATCAGTGATTTAAAAAAATCAATTTGATTTAAATTGCAAATCAGTGATTTTTAAGACTTGCCAACCCTGATTACTGCTTTCAAGGCAGGGGATTCTGTCATGATACAAATTGACTGATGTGCCATATGAGCTTGCCAAATAATATCCTCCCATTTCTTTTGGACATAATACATTCAAAGAAATCAACAAGTCCGTTTTTGTACTACACTGGAGTATACGAGTTGCAAATCTGTGCACAGGAAATTAACGAATTAAAATTGGGAACTTTGTATTATACATTGGCTTTCACAATTCAACCTTTAATGTTTGAAGGGACACATTTCGGGCACGTACCTGTGCAATCGGGCGTGTAGTTTTCACACCTTGCACCGATGCCTCTGCAGTGTTCGGATAGTGCCAATGTATCGCAACATCTATTCACATAATCCCTCCAATATAGGACAAATGCCAACCCAATACTTTGTAAACAGGGCATGCAGCAGGTTTTCAAATTAAAGGCTAAGATCAAGATTTGCTCTAAAAGCTCAAGATTACTTTCACAAGAAACAAATATTGTGATTCAAGTGCAAATTTGGATTATTAAAGGAAAACAGGAATAAAACTGTACCATGCTCTTTTTTAAATCATTCTTAGATAGATGAACATGGGACTCCATATTTCTGTAGTGTTACTGTATTTTTTTAAATAAAAATAACATTGCCATTACCATGGTTACTGCATCAAAAAAATTGGGTCCAGTTCCAACAAAACCAGGATCATGTCACTTGATAGTTTTGAGTTATGGCATGTTTAAAGTAACAGCATGTGACAAAAATTATGAATTTTATGAATTTTTTTAGAAAATTTTTGAACACACCAATCCGTGTAATTATATTAAGCTAAAACAGTTTATATTTAATTGCCATAATTTTTTTTATACCCTTCTTACCTCCTCAGATTACAATTTTGATAATTGAATTTACTTCTGTGTAATCTGTGCATCTTAATGCTAGGTTGAAAAACAAAGACCACAAGTAAAGCATTTGTCATGTTTAACCCCTTGGGCACTATCACCTATGATCGAATGATTGCGTTATTACAGAACACAACATGAGATAGCCCTCTGAGTAACCAATGAAAATAGTGCTTCTATATCTGTGTAAACCATACCACCAGCTATCCCCATTCTTACACAATCCCCGACTTGCTCATTACACGATATTATCTATTAATTAGCCAATCAAATAGTGCTTAAATGCTGATAGTTAGGCAGGTAGTGCCCAGGGGAGTAAAAACAAAATATTACATAGGAATAAAAATTATAACACAACCTATGGAGCACTGTAAATTTGCTCTTAACACATAAATGCAGCATCATAAATTAACTGACATTTTGGAAATAAGCTTCTTTTGATGATATCTCATTTTACTGTTAGTTCGTTATGTTACAGAAACTAGATTATCAAAATGTCATTTTAGTGTTCATGTGCATCAGCCCCACATATATACTACTAGTAGTATCATAGTAGGCAGATACCTGCTGAACTGTAAACACTAAGTGGTAGGATTACAAAAGGAACCTTTAATTTAAAATAAAAGAAGTTCTGTATTTTACTGGAATGGGGAATAACAATCAAAAATATGCACTTGTAAGTTTTTTTAGGAAATTGATACCAATACAGCAAGCCGGCTTTAACACAGTTTGAATCCAAAAATACTTGCGCAGTAATGGTATCCGGTACTAATTTCCATGTCAATTGTAAAGTATGCATAATTTTGATGCAGTGTGACAAATTGTTGGAAATATTTTGGATACAGTGGGAATTTAGTTTTGCCGTGTGGGATTTGTGGAAGCAAATTATGTGTTGTGTGTACAAGTTGCTATCGGAGATTGATGACTTAAAAACAAACTTGATGAAAAATGTAGCATGGTGGCACCGAATTTCTGTCGAGTTGGGAAATTTGTTCAAATCTTTATGTGGCGCTAGGAGACAGAAGTCACGTCTAAACTGCATTATATGCAGCCAAAATGGGGATGTTGAATGTAGGAGTTATTGCTGGTGAGTTTAAGTTTAGGGAGAGTTCAGAGGCGAGTTCTGTTACTGGGACTTTTATATTACAATGGGTTGAAAAATGTTTCTTGTTATAACTTGGTCAATATTGGTCACGGACATATAAAAGTATACATTTTTAGAAAGGAAATGATGCAAGAAAATTATAAACAACAGCAACATTTTGATAAATTTCATAATTTTAAAGAAAATCATCATGTCATTCCACAATTTTAAGCACGAGTAACTTTATATATCTAAGACAGAAAATTTTAATTTGAATTTAATAATCCTGAGATATGTATTTGAAGTTCATTGATTGATGGGTTTTACTACTACTACTACTACTAAACTAAACCTAAGTTTTAAATCCGGTTTTGTCCGCGTAAACGGGGGTGGCCGGATTCACCTCACACTGGCAGCAACCGCCCTTACTCCTTCCTTCCACTTCACCTGATTCAATGCATCCTCCATCCTCAACCCAAGCCTCATACTCTCCTCCTACACTTGCTTCTTCCAAGTCTTCTTTGGACGTCCCCTCCTCCTCAAACCGCCAACCTCAAACTCAAAAGCCCTTCTTAAAGCATGCTTGTCATCCTTCCTCAACACATGCCCATACCAATGTACGCTATTCGCCTTCGCCAACCGGTCCATCACCTCTTCCAAACCCAACATCTGCATCAAGTCCTCAGTCTTCCTCCTATCCATCAACTTCACCCCACACATCGCTCTTATCATTGCTCTCTCTGTCCTCCTCAGAATCCCCATCTCATTTTCCCTCAGACACCACGTCTCGCTTCCATACAGCATCACTGATCTCACACAACTCCTATACAGCATCATCTTCAAAGGATATCTTTTAGCTTGCAACAACTCCCCACATTCCCTAAACTTCACCCACCCATACCTCACTCTTACTGTCACAGCCACCTCGCATCCACCACCCCCACTAACCTTGTCCCCAAGGTATGTGAACTCCTTCATAGACTCCAGTCTGTAGAGTGGATTAATGAATTTTGTTGGCCATCCAGACAGACATCCATCCCGGCAAGCATGCTCACTTGCATGCTCACACAGGGCCTCCACAACATGGTTGGGGCCAAAAAATGCCCATTAGAAAGTGCCATGCATTAAAGGCACTATCAGTGATTTGCTAAATCAGAAAATTGAAATCATTAAAAATCAGATTTTTGCATGTCTGTAACAAGTATAGGTATCCTAACACAGGCGCGGATCCAGGGAGGGGGGGAAGGGGGCGCGTGCCTAATGGTAATTCTGCAAATTCTTGCAAAATCAGCCCATTTCGAGCTATTTTGGACCAGTTACAGCCTTTCAGCCCCCCGGTAATTTTGACATTTTTCAAATCCTGGATCCGCCATTGTAACATACCCTGCAAATGATACGACCAAAAGCAACCTAACAAGGACAAAATTGGATGTTTTAGTCATTAGTGTCCGTTCGGACACTTACTACTACACGTAATTGAATGGAGATTCGTATCTTTGAAAATTTTTTTTTTTTTTTTTTTTTCTATTTTCCTGCTTCGACTCTCTCCACAGGTACTCCATCATAACTCGCTGCATAACTCAATTCTACACAAAACTCCCTTCAACCATGCCTTCATGGTATTCAGTCTGCTTCTCAATGATCCTCGCCAAAAATGAGTTAAGGGTCTCCTGTGTACCAGCTATTTGGTATGCATCAACAGTCATCCTGCTCATTAGAAAACCAAAGCAGATGAACAAGACCATAAAAGGGTTCAAATGCAATTTGTCTTATCTGGGCAAGGAAAGGGGGTGCTGTAAATTCCAAAATTACAATTTATTAGGTCGATTGTTAATTATATGGTCTCTGGCAAGGAAATGGGTGAACTTAATTTGTGGTTTCCACTAGATGGGATGCAATAAATAGGATCTTAGATTGCATCCCTGCTTGCATGCTAACAACCAAGTACGGCTAAAAAAAGTTTATATCAGAATCATTTGGCCAAAAAGCTATGTGCTATGTTGGATTTTGTTTTTATTGCATTTTTGGGCCACTTTTTATTATCTTAGTTGAAAAAGGCATGTGCCATGTGAGACTTCTGTAAAGGTACATTTCTAGATTCCAGCACCTCTGGTTTTGTGTTATGAGCAAATGCTTGTTTCCCATGGTCCCATAGGCCACTATGCTGAAATTTGTCCATATATGGACAGAAAATACAAAATTGTGAATTTCTTACAGATATGACTGAATTTTCACACAAGGTAAGGTACACATGCATTCAGTGGCGTAACCAGCCGGGGGCAGGGGGCACAAGCCCCCCATATGGAACCCTTGCCCCCCCAAATGAACTGACCTTTTGTACAGTGTCTATGGAGAAGGACCCAAATTAGCCCCCTCAAAAAATGCCTTGGCACCCCTTCTGCCCCCCCCCCATTTGCAAAGGTCTGGTTACGCCACTGCATGCATTAGTAATGTTAAGGATAATGAAATGCTCCTTTAATAAAATTTTATTCCATGTTTAATAGCATATTGCAGCCTAAGTTTCTTTTTGTACTAAAAAAATGAAAATAAGGATCAGGTGGCAAATGTGATTTCAAAAAGCTATGAGCGTGGGCTTCTGGGATGAACCCTTATTTTTTTGGCTTAAGTAAAAACTGGTATAAAAATATTACCAATTTTAATCACTATACCCTAAAATTTAAAGCTTTTTTTTACACTTGATAGCTCTTTTCATGGTCCATATTAAAGAGGAATTTCATGACCCATAAGCCTAATGTCCCTGTGATTTACCTCAAGAGAAGTTAGTTTTTAATCACTGAATGGTTTGAAAGGAATTTTGAAATAGCCTAAGTTGTTTTTAGCCTAAGTTGCCTTTTGTTGTTTGCATTTTGTTGTATTACTTATGTGTTTTTTAATGGAAATAAATTCACTGATTCACTGATAGTGTGGCCTATGTGGCTTTTTGATAGAAATTTACTTATAGCACAAAAAATGCACCATCAGTATCAACTGATAAAACAATTTAATTTAAAAACCTGAATTGCTAACATATTAGATTTCAAATTTAATTTCTATTTACAAGGCTTATCAAATTTGACTCGGTTTTTACCTGAGACAGACACCTTTCCTTTGCAGGGGGTCGCCGTCCCTTTGCCGCCATTTTCTGTGGTTCTTTTACAGCTGTACTCATCCGCCTTTCTCTTCTGCAACTCGGCCATGTAGGCGAGGACCCTGGCATCTGACGTCAGAAGATTCTTTGCAGCTTCAAGGGTCTGGGCCTCTCGCTTGCAGGCGGCGAGGAGCTTAGTTGTTCCTTCCCTCATCTTGATTTCCAGATCAATCTTCTGTTGGATGTCATAATCCTGGAGCGAGACAAAAAAATCATTCACAGGTTGTTAATATTTACTTATCTACACTGGCATGTTTGATGGTAAATTGCATATAAGACAAAGCTTTGCAATGACTGGTTTAACTTTGCTGTGAAAAAATCATATCAAAATGTTTATGTGACAAAAATAATGAGTCTGGGATAACAATCTCAATTTTATCCAGATTGGCGCACAAAGTGGACCAAGTTGCCGACTATACTCTGGCTCATAATTTCTTGGACAGTTAGAACGTACGCCCGCTTCCCCGCCAAAACAGCGCACAACCGGGTTGCACATAGACACAGTACACGCAACGAGCGCATTTGTTATGTCCAAGAAATTATGCCCTTGAGTATAACATATTTTTCATCCATTTTATCCAATTGCCTGTGAGTGCTTAATTTGCCAAGATTTTAGGGAACACATTCCACTACTAAAACAGGATTTCTGTGCTATCCTCTTCATAGCCCATGCTTTATCTAAAATTGAAGAACAGTAAAAACATGCAATCCATAACTTTATATAGTGAAAACTAAAGTCTGTAGAAGAGTCTAAGCTTCAAAGCATCTTGCTCACCATGTCCAAAGTAGTGTGCGGTAAAGATCAGGGGTTCGCATCCCAGTCAAGGGCACGCAACAATTTCCAATGCATAAACCATATGTTCCTTGGATGAATCAGAGATACACCAAAGGATTAGAGTAAGAACCCAATACACCAACGGCTTCTCATTAGCTCTCATGATCACAGACATCAGCAGGGAGAATAGCTAATGCACCATTATCCATGATGTAACCTTCAATTACAGTTTAATAACTCAAACCACTACGCGCGTGCAATGAAGCACATTCATTAAAACACCAGTGTATAAGCTGGGCGCCCAAATATCAATCTCGAGGTGTGCATTCCTGGGTGTCGCTTGACATCGGCGTCGACTAACTCCCCTTCTGATTGAAATGAGGCAAATGAGGCTGCATGGATTAAAGGTGCAATCACAAACTCTTGTTTTTCTTTCATCAAGCCTAACAAATGATACCTTGATCCAATTTTCATCTAGGAAAAGTCACTAATATGGAAAAGTTAAGCAGAATTTATTGAAAAATACTAGGTGCAACAAATTGCAACAGATGGAAACAACCATATTCCTCACTTTGTTGACCCCATGTAGTATAGGCACTCGTGTCCTCCCAGTTTGGCTATTACCTAGTCTCACACTCTCTATAGTATGTGTCACTACCTCTGTGCAGTGATGTCATAACATTTATGCCTGCGTCAAGAAATGCCGTCTTTGTACGCGCGTGCAAAAGCAACATCGCTTCAAGTCAGCGCGAGGGATTTACTCTTGCGGCCAACAAATATCGCGCTGACGTCACTGCACGGAGGTAGAGACATGACTATAGATCTATATCAGCTCTACCACTTTAGGTACCTCCAGAGTACACTCCCAGTCACAGTCATTAGCATACTCTGAGGTTATTGCTAGCTCTATTCACTTAAGTGGTACCTACACAGTACCTACTCTGATCCCATGTGTATATCACCTCATTTACAACACAAAGTACCTACCACACAATGACCCATAATGTACACCACAGTATCCACTATATCATTAAAATTGTTAATGGTTCACCTCTTTAGAACAAGTGTGAGAAATATGACTATGAAAGGACCCATTTTCATCAAATGCCACCATACAACCATAAAACATTCTTTTTAAAATGTTTATGCTGTTAATAAAAATTCACAGATTAACTTTTGGGGGAAGATGAAGTTAAGCCCCTGATCATTCAAAAGCAGTTTAAGTCCAATTTGGTTTCATCCACTCAAAATTATACTCGGGCTGTTAGGATTTAGGGTTATGGTTAAGATTAGGGATGAGATAATGCCTTTGGATTGTGAAATAATGTAGGGTTTAGGATTTTAAGAATTAGATCTGAAGCCAAAAGTATACGGCAGATGAAACTAAATCGGATATAGCATAAAACATGGATCACATGAATAAAGGTAGCCCCCATATTCTCTATGCACAGGTATTTTTTTTATGCAGACCACAAGACATGATTACTGTCCAATGAAATTGAGAAAATGGAAACTTATATGAAAGTTGTAATAACAAAACTTGATGAATGTTATTGAAAAAAAAAGATGAAACTAACATTTGACTTTGCTGTCATTGAAAAGATTCAAACTTTAAAGGCACTGAACGGATAATATGTTGACATCTAGACTGACACATCTGTGACAAACCAACTGGTCATCCACCATGTGTTTTCTCAAGGTCTGAGGTGCAAATCTCAGTCACTAATTAAAGCAAAGCAGCTTATTATTCTCCCAATGTCATCATTGCAGACATGGTCTCCTGGGTGGACATTGGAAAGAGAGCACATTCCTATGTGCTTGCAATGATATCCAGATGTTTAGTGGTTGTAACCAGGTGTCACTTCTACGTCAAGGGTTCGAATCTCAGCTCAGACATCCACAGCTCAGTGTTGTCATTCAAAACCTGGTCAGGTCACACTGCTGACATTTTGGCATCTTTAAAACAAAAAATCCATCAGCCAACAAGCAATCAACACATCCCATGAAAGTCTCTGGTTCAAATCCAAGTCACGGGCACCCATAAGCATTGTATGAGCCGACCATATGCGTTACCTAAGTTGCATCACTCACACACTCTGATACGAACACACACCCATGAACAAAATGACTTCAAATCTTGCCCCTGCTCGGATACATGTATATGTTAGCGATCTCATATATTATTTACCTCAAATAGAATGTTAACCATTATAATGCGACAATAGACACTCCAATTTGTACTCCATATAGCTATTATTAATGCCAAGGGATATTTTCTGCAATTACTGACTTCGGAGACAGCCTTATTACAAACTGATGTTTATTGCCATCAACTAAAACCATGATCACAACTTTTTAAACACAAAAATGGATAAATCTAAGCATCTGTAACTTAAAATGGTTTATATAATGTTCCAAACCAAAGTTACAATGAAAAAATAACGTCACCATGAAATTAACCACCGATACAGTTACTATACTTGAACAATATACTGTAGCCATTGATGGGAACCATTTGAAAAATGCTAGTCTTTGTCGAAGACTTGATAAGAGAAAGCCTGGATGACCGAGTCAAGCAATTTCTATACCTCAACTGCAATTTATGATCTAAGAATTGTGATATTTTTATTTTGCTTGCTATTTTTAAACAAATTTCTTTTGCTATATTTTCTGTTATTTTTTTTATTGCCATTTTCCCCCTTTAATTTAAGAACCATTTACAAGGACAGTGTATTGTACATAAACACCAAGCTATTTTGGCCCGAGGCCACAAAGAGCACATTATCGTACAAAATATAACCCTGCTCATAATATCGAATGCATTTACGCAGTTCATTCAGACTTAATTTGGACAAATTTATTTGGAAACAAAATGAACATGACAGAATTGCCATTAAAAGTATTTCACCAAAAATATATTCCCTAAAATTTGGACATGAATCTGCAAATCGGAATATACCAGGTCCAAATCTGCATTTGCAGAGTTAATTTCTGCTTCACTGTTCTTGCGATATGAACTAGATACCGCATATAGCATGTGTAATAAAACCCTAACTGATTGAGATACGTCTTATATTCAATTGTAAGCCATGGATCACATAACTTAACGTTTGCAAGAATATCTGCGGGTCTCTGCCCCACATACTCTATGTAGATATTGTGTCTAAGCCACATATTTAGTGATATTAATCTTTTGTGGTTTTTACCATTTAAAAAATGTATATAGCTTAATTTGCAGATTCAGAAAGCTATTCATTAAAACCTACAAGACAAAAAATATTTTAAATTTGCATTTCTAAAGTTAACAGCAAAAAAAGTGAAAAAATAAACTGCGAAAATTTCCTGATGTACACTATGTGAAACAATTTTTTTTTGCCATTAATGGTGAGAAGCTTTCAATTATATGAAAAACAATTTTCAATTTTCTTTCAAGGATAGTCCAAACACACCAAAATGACTTAGTCTTGACGCAGAGAGAAGGAATTATGACAGAGAGTATAGAAGGGAAAATATTAAATTAAAATTAAATCCATCACCAACCCTTTAACCTCCTGAAAAGTGATGGGAAACCCAAAACCTTAGTGTTGTTTTGGGGCTAATAAAAGATTAAAATTTGCCAAACATTCTTGCCACAAGAGGTAACAATTTCAGTCCATTCACAAAAATATCCTCTTGCAAAAATTAAGCCCATTTACAGCATCGGCACCCAAACAGCACTGATCAGTCATGGCAAAAAGCATTCATGCCAAATTAGCTTATTTTGTATAATTGCCTTTGAACTGTATGGCCCATTGATCATTTACTGCTCAAGTTTAGACGAGGACTCTGGTTAAAGTTGTTGTTATTGTATTGGATCTATGGATACCTCAATGTTTTATTAATATTTAGAAATTTGTTATGTGGAATTTATAGGTTTCTACTGCAGTGCTAATTCATTAGCCAACCTGTCTGAATAAAACAAACAAAATCAGTGAAGATATTGCCTTCCTCTTCATGCAACTCTCAGAAAACAGAGGTCAACGTCATTCAATATTGCAACCTGTAGCCCAAAATTGCAGTTCCCCCCAAAAAAACTTTGGTTAAAGGAGAACCCGTACAATGAATAATATTAAACAATATACATTATAAAATAATTATTGACCACATATCGAGTGGTTTCATAGAAAAACGGAATTATATAACCCTAACAATGAATTAAAACCATCTAGTCTGACCATGTGCTATTTAAAAATCGTGCTAGTGTATAACGTGTTATGCGATACGACCGGCACGTTTAGGTCATACATGCCATAGGAAATACACATTATGAAAGCATCATGTGTGAAGATGTATGACGCTACTGTGCCGTCTGTATCGCATAACACAAATACATATCCCATATACAGTAGCGCGAATTTCAAATAGCGCATGGTCAGACAAAATGCTTTTAATTCGTTTTATGGTTAGTATAATTCCGTTTTCCCATGAAACCACTCCATATGTGTTCAATAATTGTTTTTATAGCGTATATTGTGTAAGTTATTCTTGATGCAGGTTCTCCTTTATGTGGCAAAAAATAAATTGGGATACCTTGTAAAATGCAATAAATTATCAAAATTTCCATAAACATTATATACCAGTGCATCCGGAGGTTTTTAAATCTCAGTAATGTTGACCAAACAGTTTTAGCATAGAAATTTCCTGGCATTTGCTCAAATAGACACTTGCACAAGAGGTCATAAGGTTAACATCAACGATAGGAATTCCACAGTCAGCTAGCTCAGGTGTTGCAGGTGAATTATATTGTACTCCAGCATTCTTGTGGGACGTCTTATAGCCTCCAGTCCAAGGCATTATGAATACTCCTTATACAAAATGCAGTGCTACATCTTCTATTACCTTTTGTGGTGAATAACAAAAGCAGCAAAAAGACAACTACATGTTGTACTACAAGCCACTAGAAACACTATGATGCAGTCAAACAAAGTCTTTCATTTGTTGAGCAAAATCAAAATTCAGTTTTCAATTCCACTTTGTGTCATTTCCCTTATATGGGCCAATTTTGTAAACATTTTTGCTTAGACTACTATACAAGCGGCTTGACTGATTTAACTCAAAATTTGTAATCAGATGTTTTTGCTGATATATGAGGCAGGGAGAAAACAACATATTAATATGAAACATTGGGCCAAGATATGGTTACCCACCTTTAAAATTGGCGGTCTCAAAATCAATATTAGTGAACAAACGTTTCATACCTTGATCATACAACATCTATAAAATAATTATGTACCTGAATGGTTTATCTGTTTTAACTGTGAAAATTAACAGTTTAAAGATTTTGGCCAAAATGTCAAGATGCAAAACAACAGCTTTAGAAAGCTAAAAGATTATGAAAACTGAAAAAACAAACCACCGCACAACATCATGTCAGCTTGTTTTAAATTTAAAGGGCAATTTCTGATTTTAAGTGCCAAATTATTCACTCAATTAGATTGCACTTTTCCAGTGTGTGTGTACTAGGGCCTTCAAGCGTACCGCTTAATTAGTTTATACATATCGTACTAACAAAACAAACCGCACTGTTTCTATTAACTAATATAAATCATGGTGCCATCAGATGAGCTGCATTAGCCAAACAAAAAATGTCATGTGTCAAAACTGATGCTCATATAATATTTGCTGGGCAAAAAGTCCAAACATTTTTCCTAAAATGTTTTTTTAAAAATGGGCAAAATAGTAAGGTTGTATGTCATAAGGCATGTAATGTGATCATGCAAAAAGGGTGCTTTTTGTGATAGTATTGTAGATTATAGAGATCAAACCACATTGTTAGTCTCATTTAGGAAATATGATTTGGTTTTAAAGTTATTTTGAGTTTATTTTTGGGAGGTGTTTATTATATATTTTTGTACCATATTTGTCCCAAGATCACATTTTGAACATAGCCTTTGCCCATCTGGGTATATCATTGTAGAGCAACGATTCTTAATTTAATGGTCTCAAATGTTAAAAATACAGCAAGTTGGCAGTATGGAACATGACCTCAGATGACCTTTGACCTTGGTCCATGACCTTTGACATCATCTACATATGAAGGAACCCCTATTACACCTTAACCCCAAGTCTAGTTTCAATCGAAAACCTAACCAAGACCTAACCAAACTGGAACATACATACGTACGCACTATCGCAAAATCATAAAATTCTGCTTTTCAAGCCAGGGGATAAAAATAAAATGGAACAAGTAAATAACTAGCTACAATAAATCAACTTTTAACCAAATTCCATTAGATACTCCTCAATCTCTAACTATCAATGGCGAACTCAAATGGCACACGGCACGGCACGGCGCTCGTACCTAATCTACCCACCAAAAGATGTAATCCCAATGACACTGATAATGACAACTGTATTAACTCCATCAGAGTAATTACTCGTCTGACATTTAAACAAGATTGCGCATCTCAACCACCGTGACGACAACGGACGACGACGACAAATTTAAACTGTAGCGCTAGACACATTCAATCAGAACTCAAACGCTGTGAGTTTGTCTTGTTCAAACATGTTGCAGATTTCCCTAAGATATGATACACAAAACATTTAGTACACTGCACAATCTCTGGAATTATCGGGTTCCCTTGACTGTCCTACTGCCACAGATTGGCTTAAATTTGTGAAACTGAAATTGATGTGGAAGTAAATCAATATTATCCGATTTTGTCTCACAGTTGTTTGACCGTATGCGAATTGTTTCTTTCATATTTTGAACAATTTTATGCACAAGCAATAATTTTAACAACTGATATAAGTTGGAGGCTGGGAGCATCACAAGTGCTACCACTTCAGAAAAATATATTTGCAAGAATTTTGACAGAATTGAAGAAGAAAGTTAGGAGACACCACATATCCAACACCGGAGTTTATACGGTATTTTACATATTTAACAGGGAGACAATATTTTGTAGAAATCTTGTAGCTTTCTCATCTGCAAAATATTTTGGTTCACCTCTTTCCCATTACGATGGTACAATTTAAATTATGGGTCGTTTACAGTTTAGTTACCGGAAATTACTTGTAATCTACGAGCTTTTGTAATGCAAGCAATTACTGCTCATATTAAAATGGTATGCCGGTTTCAAATTAAATTTATATTAAAGGCTGACTCAGAGATTTCAAAATATAATTTTTTTGTGTAATAAATGAAAAAAGTTAAACTAGAACTAAAGACAGGAGCCTAAAATGCACAATTCCAAAGTTTGAGATGAATTGGATTTTTCGTTTTGATGCAGTAAACATTTATTATAGTATTACGTGCCATAGGAAACTGTGTGTAACAAAAATTCCGGATCCGGAAGTTTATAACAAAGTTGTGATTTTCTATAAAAAGGACATCGATTTGAGCTTAGCTATTTCAGACAGTGATTAGTATATGGACAAGCATTATGTATATGCAAAACAACATGATTTCTTTGAAAATTTAGGGTGCCCTCCTCAGGAAATCTGAGTCAGCCTTTAAGTTAATTGCTAGCAATGGCCTTTCCTATGAAATGGAGAAAATCATGTCGTAATCAGGTGAGAATAAACAATATAAGTAAAAATGAAGCACTTAATCACAAATATACCTACTTAATATAATACACATTTTCCCTGTGTGTATAATAACTGCTCAGTTTCAATCAGTAATTATTTATGAGAAAACTGTAATTTAAGTGTTTGAAATAACCTTAATAAAATATGCATCATTTGATTGACAGTCCTATATTGCTAGTGCATGCATTCATTGATGAGGATTATGGACTTCATATGATTGTAGACCTCAGTGCAGACGAAAGCGTACTTGTACGTATACGTACAAGTACGAACATACGTCACCAAATTATAAAAAAATACAAAAGAATTTTACAAAATCCTCTCGGGATTCTCAGTTTTGAGATAAGAAATGATACAAATTTCAGAACTGATGCCAAACAACATATAAACAAATTCTGTGTGTCAAAATTTTGATTTCATGTGTCAAAATTTAATTATTGAAAAAAATGTCACTGATGACGTCATATCAATTTTCTTAATTAATATCTTTTATTTGAAAAAAGATATCAAAAATCCGCACATACATTTTGTTGATAAGCTTTTAAACTCTATGTAGTGAAGATTACAGCTTCAGAACTGCAAAAATAAACTGTCCTGGGGTGAAATGTTAAAACCTAATGTATTTCTTTAAAAAGTTGCATTGCATTGTGGGAAATTATGACGTATGTACGTACTTGTAGGTATACGTACTTGTACGCTTTCTTCTGGACTGGACCTTGAACAAGTTGTGAATGATATTTAAGTATAGATTAAAATTATAGTACTACAGTGTATTCCTTGTCTTTATGGTAGCTTTATTGGATTTTCAATAAGGAGTAAATTTGGTCCATGACCTTCGTGTTTGAATACATCGCATATCAAAACAAAAACATGAAGTTTTTTGTAAACATGAAAATAGTTTCACAAATATGACCTTTGACTTACAAAGATCAAAGGTCATACTGTATCTGACGCTAATATAGTGTTATGGTTCTGTGGTAAAGAGTTTGATCAAAACTGGACCGGATCTGGACAGTAAAGCAATTTCAAGTTGTTTGTGGAGGCCGATAACACGGACAATTCATTATCAGTCATGACAAAATTTCCCTTCTGGCTAAAGCCAATCTGAAAAGATAAAAAATGTTTTTTCCCAAGACATTGTTTTGATTCAACACACAAAATGCATTCAAATGAGTCCCAACAAGCCTAGTCTCAAAGCCAATGGTTTTGAGATATCTTCCATTTTTCTGCTGATGAATAGCAAACAGCCTTAAAGGAGAACCTGTATCAAGAATAACTTACATAATATACGCTATAAAAACAATTATTGAACACATATGGAGTGGTTTCATGGGGAAAACGGAATTATAATAACCATAAAACAAATTAAAAGCATTTTGTCTGACCATGCGCTATTTGAAATTCGCGCTACTGTATATGGGATATGTATTTGTGTTATGCGATACGGACGGCACAGTAGCGTCGTACATCTTCACGCATGATGCTTTCATAATGTGTATTTCCTATGGCATGTATGACCTAAACGTGCCGGTCGTATCGCATAACACGTTATACACTAGCGCGATTTTTAAATAGCACATGGTCAGACTAGATGGTTTTAATTCATTGTTAGGGTTATATAATTCCGTTTTTCTATGAAACCACTCGATATGTGGTCAATAATTATTTTATAGTGTATATTGTTTAATATTATTCGTTGTGCGGGTTCTCCTTTAAAGGTGGATGAGAAAAATACGGCCTTTCATCTGATATCAAAATTTATACTACTTCCGGGTAAACCAGGGGGGTCCCAGAGGCGATCAGAACAAGCACCTTTAATAAATCTTGCAGTTAATTTGAAGTCAATTGCTATGGTAGAAAATCACCCTTTTGTCTTAATATATATATAAAAGAATAGCAGATTGATTTAAAAGTGATTTTTTTTTTTTTTTTTTTTGCGCTACTGTATATGGGATATGTATTTGTGTTATGCGATACGGACGGCACAGTAGCGTCGTACATCTTCACGCATGATACTTTCATAATGTGTATTTCCTATGGCATGTATGACCTAAACGTGCCGGTCGTATCGCATAACACGTTATACACTAGCGCGATTTTTAAATAGCACATGGTCAGACTAGATGGTTTTAATTCATTGTTAGGGTTATATAATTCCGTTTTTCTATGAAACCACTCGATATGTGGTCAGTAATTATTTTATAGTGTATATTGTTTAATATTATTCGTTGTGCGGGTTCTCCTTTAAGAGTCACAATGCAATTGAAGTTTATTTTTTAAAATGTTAACTCACGTTTACTAGCATGTAAGGTTACCTTGTTCGATAGCAGTTGTTGAATTTTTAAAGCACTACTAGTGATTTGATAAATCTTAAAATAGAACAATAATAAAAAATCAGATTTTGGCATGTCTGTAACAAATAATAACATAATAAGAACAAAATTGGATACTTTAATTATTACTGTGTGCACGGACCCTTACTGCAACGTCTAATTGAATGAAGATTCATATCTTTGAACACTGCTGTTTGCAATTTGTTTGTCCATTTTGTGTTTGGAAAATTAACTTTATAAGAATTATATACAGACTTATCCTTCACTTTTAAGCTACTCTTGCAAATTTCAAATATTTTGACTCTTTTGGGTTGATCACTGATAGTGTCTTTCAAGTCATCCATATTTTCTGTGATATGGAGTGATTTCATGTAGATTAGACAATCAATAGATTCCCTACCTTTTATTATGTTGCAGAAATAACTTTAAATGAAAATAAAAGGTGATTTGCATATGCTTATATTTCAATAGAAAACATAGGCTGAATTTCCTATTTGCGCCTTTAGGAAATTAGAAATTTCTCAATTTTTGCACCAAAGAAACAATCCTTTCAGATGGAGATGTTTTTAATAGAAAACTTTAGACAAGTGCAAAAATCAGAATTTGAACATTTTTTAGGGATACCTGTTATTTGAAATTTCTCATTGCACCTTAAAGTACAGATTTACCTGGAAATCAGGACTTGGGTCTTAGCTCTATACTTTGAAAGTGATTGTTGAACTCAATAATTTCTGACTCTTTTGGACTTTGGAGAATGACAATTCACTCTTTTACATTTAGAGAGAAAGGACCCATACAATTTGTCATTTACAAGGTACTGCCATAAGCTAGTTGAGCCAAGAACTGAGCAGCATGACGGGAAATGTTATATAACTTATACAAAGTTATATCAATGGTTAACCTTCCCATTCACGTCGTTGATCAACCGTTGTCAGTTCCAGGCTCGACATGCGAAATTGATGATCGTGCAGAGAGTGAATAAGTCGTTGAATATTGTGTTTCCCCTGTTTTGTCATAATAACAATACTTCCAAACACTGTGAGAAAAATACCCCCCTGGTTTTGGGTATAATATGATACCAAGATCACCCAGGTCAGTTTTCATGGTCAATGTATGTACAGTAACAACCACTGACTGTGTCCTTGGTGGATTATCATATTGTAACTCAATAGTTGAAATTCCCTAGAATAGCTGAAATGGCTGGATTGGGACTGTGCATTGAACACTAAAAACATGTACAGTACACCAATGAATATACAGTATCTGCTTTGAAGATGAAAGGTATGTGTAAATGAGTTGACATGTGACGTCAATGCCGGGCACGAACAAAGCCTGCCCGGCGTATGTTGAGCATCTGCAGGACTTGTGCTTTTAAAATTCACCGGTCTCAATCCGGCGTGATAAGTAGAGATTAACCGATCAGGGTTCCTCTGGTCTGCCGATCCGATTCCCGATCCTAATTTTTTTTGGTCGTATCGGCCGATCCACCGATCCGATCCCATGGTTTCTGGTCCTATTGTTGAAAGATCGACACCCTAGTGGTCATTAGTTAGGTTTGCACGTGGTGTTCAACTTTTAAACTTCTCGTAATGCGACTAGGATTATAGTAGTAAATCTGTGTGGTCCACAATTTGTTACAAAGTTCCATGAGGTATTTTAAGAGGAAAAGGTTATCTTCTTACTTACCCGAATGTGTGTAAAATATAGTACCGCCAATCTATAAGCGGCATTGTAAATTCCCGCAAACAACTCCTTGTCTGATTTCATCAGAATATCAGACCATCATGCCCATTTTAAATTGAAGATTTCATTATTATTAATATGCCCTTTTCAAAATGATTGCGTTCAGTATTAATACTCCAAAACTTTTTTGTTACAATTATATAAATAACAATTATACCGTAGTCGATCGACCGGCCTCACGTGGCCGTCCACCCCAGGTCAGGCCGTCTACAATATGCTAATTTGCTTGACAGGTGCACAGGACATGTGCGTGTACGGATCTATAGTCCTGCAGTTTACATTGCGGTAAAATGCGAAAATTATTTATGAAATTCTTGTTTCGCAAGAACAATTTACAAATCAATTGTATTCCAGTCTTCATCGTTGTATTATTTTTTTTAAATGATTTCCCAGTCATTTTCTTTAACATATTTTTTTCACGGTAAGTATACCCCCACCCCCCCCCCCCCCCCGCACTCAATCTCATGACGTAATGCGGATTCCCCTCCCCTGGAAACACGTGTCTTAGAGTCAACAAGGACAGCTGTAGAGCATACTATTGCATGAGCTGACCTGTACCCTGCGCCTCGCAAGGGCTGAGAAATTCATTGACCTTAGCTGCTGATGAAATCCCTTATTCCTTTTTATGTATTCATAAAATCAATGAGAGCATTGATAGATGAGTAGCTAGCCGCCACATGGCCTTGTGAGTAGCGTTCTTTATGTCTACGCCAATTGTTTCATTTTAACCACAGGTCCACAACGCGCGCTCATGTTTGGCTCGTGTATCAAAACCTAACAACGAGGTTTCTGAAGATGAGTTGCATAGTACTCAGCCTAATTACGTAGCATACTAGCAATTGTGGGAAAAGGGGTTTGTTGCTCGTCAGAG
This sequence comes from Ophioderma brevispina, assembly GCA_023653785.1. Taxonomy (NCBI): domain Eukaryota; kingdom Metazoa; phylum Echinodermata; class Ophiuroidea; order Amphilepidida; family Ophiodermatidae; genus Ophioderma; species Ophioderma brevispina. Next base: position 8,514 of record JAMKCH010012042.1, on the reverse strand, counting down.
CCACAGAGCTCAAACTACCGATTCAGAAATGTTTAATTTTCTCTTGCCATGGGTTTCCAAGTTACAACTAGTTGGGATGTCTCTTTAATCAAATTTCTGACCCTCTCTGATGGCAAAACATCCATAAAAGAACCTATGATTTTTTGAGATTAGTTCATTTACCCCCTTTCTCTAGATCTATGGCTGTTAACATTAGTCCTCACGCAGTATATGCATTTAGACATTTTTTTTGCAGTCTGTGTCACAAAACACTGTGGGAAAAATACTTTCCGTACCGCCGTATAAATCAAACAAACTTTCTGCTGATCCCCTTATTTTCTTTTCAACACTTACAATCAATGAGGAAAATGGAATGAAGATTATTAGCACCACGTGAGCTTTGTAAAGCTTACAGGTGGTCCACATATTATTATTAATGTTATGTTCTATGCAAATTAGTCCTGAGAATTCATTGCAGCCCGCACATTTTGACAAAAACAACTTAGTATCTTCTACGTATTTTATGACACTGTTGATGCTGTACAAAAATACAGCACTGCAAGTGAAAACGAACCTAAAAAAATACGTAACGAAAGAATGTTGAAACGGTAATATTTCGGGTTCGGCTGTATTTCTGGACTCTGCTTTTAAGGATTTTTATGTTCCTTTAAGGTCTTTGAACTTGAAAGCACAAAAATCAGAATAATAAAACAAAAAGCATAATTTTCATGTTTGACAACACAACTTAGTCTTTCTTCTATCTAATTTTTATTAACACTTCTTTGAGCTTACAAACGACAACCACTGGCAAGTGAAAACCGAACCTAAAAAAATACGTAACGAAGAGTTGGAAACGGGAATATTTAGGCCGTATTTCTGGACTCTGCTTCTAAGGATTTTTATTTTCATGATAGGCCTTTGAACTTTAAGCACAAAATATACAAAATATCAACAAGCAGTATTTTTCTCATTCACTTACAAAGAAAACGATTTTTCCGTTGGAGACAGAGGTCATGCGCACTGTCATAGAAAGCGTTGTCACTTAGACAGGACCATAACAGTTGCAGTATAGAGTTGAATTTGGGACCGCCTTGTTGAAGTTGAGATCGTGATAGTATTATAAGTAAGAAATAGCGTCATTAGCCTTAAGGTGTTTCTCCTGTAGGTAAGAGTTTAATATTGATGAAGATTTATGCTAAATACACATATTAAAATCGGTTTGAGTAACTCCTGTTTTCCACTTAAAACCTGGTAACATTCCCATTAACTTTGTCCCTTTCTTTCATTCAATAGATCGGAAGATCGGCAAGCCTTCGGACTATTTTGCTGATCCGATCTTTTGCCGAGTTAGCAAAATCGGCCGCCGATCCGTGTCCGCTACAAATATCGGTTTAATCTCTAGGATAAGGCTATTGAATGCTTGTAACATGTTCGGTATATATTCTTCGCACGCACTCTAACATGTCCAGTAGACCAGTGCAACTTGTGTTTGTAACACTGATGTCACCTCATCTATACAGTTGTATGAGATCAGTAATGCTGTACACCGCAGGAGTGAGACCTGTTGTCTGCAGCAAAAATGAGATGGGGAGTTTGAGAAGGACAGAGGGCGATGGTGAGAGCGATGTGTGGTGTGAAGTTGATGGATAAAAAGAGGACTGAAGCACTTGAATCCCAGATGTTGATCTGGAGAACTGGACCTTTTGGCGCAGGGAAGTAGTGCACGTTGGTATAGATACGTGCTATAAAGTATGATGACATTGTTTTAAGAAGGGCCTTTGTGTTCGAGGTGGGAGGTTCGATGAGGAGGGGATTACCAACGAGACAAGGAAGAAGCAATTGGAGAGAAGTAGGAGGATCACTGATCGGGCCAAGTGGAGGGAGGGGGCAAGGTGAGTGTGAGTAAATCATCCCACCCTAGTTCACGGGGACAAAACTGGATTTAAAACTTTAGGTTTACTACTTTTCTACTACTGCCCTAGAAGGGTGCCCTAGTTGGAATTGTCAGTTGGTTCATTCGCCTGCCTTTCGCGTCATTGTTTAGTCAAATGATCTGGTTTGAATTTAGAGAGATAAAGTATAGTTTGGGAACCGGTACTCTTTTTACGACAATTGAAACCAAGGCGATACCATTATTTTAGATGAAGAACGAGGCCAAGCCGCGTCTTACGCAAAAAAATGGGTCGCCGGTGTTCACAGTTGGTCGTAAAGAGGGTACCGGTTCCAAAATCATACCTTTATTCTCATTCTTAAACAGCTTTAAACATTTAAGAAGGTCTATTAACCCAATTATGCAATACTTAAAATTACCGCTTAAATACAACAAGAAGACTGCCACCACCCAGTGACAACATCGACACCCGTTGAACGCAACGAGACGCAAGTTGGCATGCACGCAAACGTAGCAAAACGGTGGTGTGACGTGAGCGCTTCAACCTAAAATAACGTCATTATGCAGCGCGCAATAGAGCCAATGAAATTTGCTTGCATTTTCTAAGAAAGGCTAAATTTTACAATACCACTAGGAAATCAAGAATCTTAGGAAATTGAGACTGAAGGGTTTGCAAGGAAATCTACACAATTCTGGTATTTTCTTGACATTGCATTTTCTTGCATCTATTTTCTTGGAATAAAACTACTCCATAGGGTTTTTATTACAAAAATTACTTGATTTTTACAAAAAGAAATGGTTTGGAGCTTACCCTTTCAGGTGAAGGTTATCACAAAACTCAACAAGCAATGCAAATAGCAAAACCCAAGTTTTGATAAAAATGAGGTGCCCCTGTTTTAAAAAATGTCCATGTTCCTTGTATTACTTGTTCTGATCAACACTTATATTCCATATCCTGGACCATAAGTCTAATATTTGAGGGTTTACTGGCAAGAAGGCCCCAGCATCAATACTGCCATTTGTTAGGTCTGTTGTAAAGAGTCATCTATATACAAATCCATTGGGGAATCTTCATCCAAAATGATTTTTTACAATCTAAATTTAATAGAAAAAAATGTGTGAAATGTTATGAAGGGGGCAACAGAAGCGTTTTACAGATGTTTGCTTTATTAGACTCCATTACAGTCTTTAGATCATTAACAAGCTTGGCTTGAAATCCATGAAATAAAAACACCCTCCCTTTGGCATATTGCTAATCTGAGCTTCCTGAGAACTTTTATTTATTTCAATTGCACATTAGGATTAGATTTAATGTGGAAAAAAAGTTACAAAAATCATAACCTTTATTCTCAGTGTTAAACAGAATCTAAGGTACATTCAACCTAATATTCTGATCTTTATGACTTAAAGCAGCACTGGCACACTTTCACAGAATATATATTTCTTCTTCAATTTGCTTACAAATGATAGTCTAGGCCATTTAAAGATGGGAAAGATCTCTTTTACACATAAAAATGTCCAAAAACAGATGGGCATTAATAAAGGCTAAAAGACATCCGTATTTGTAACATACTTTTAAGTTTGCTGTACCTTTAATCAACAATGTGTCTTTACCTGATATCATAGACTATACTTTTTAATAATAAACACAAACGGTCAAAAAAGGTTTCATGCCATGGCTGCAACTCGCCGTGTTTTTCCCTTGTGTTAAGGACCTTTCCGTTTCGCATCAATCGCTGAATTACTTCGCCGAGTCATTAATTATAAAATTTTTCGCTTTACAAAAGCGCACTGATTTTGGCTTAATATTTTCAGGTGAGAGTTATGTCTATACAAAGCTTTACAACCATGCAAATATCAATTTTGGAAAATCTTGAAATGGCAATAACCATTTTTTTTTTTTTTTTCAAAGTGCCAGTGTCACTTTTATATACAACAAGAAAGGAGTGCCACCACCCAGTGAAAAAAATTTAACACCGTTGAATGCAAGTTTTTGAGTGAGCATTCAACAGATGACTGCGATATAGCTAGCTGTGCAAAGATTTGTTAATGAATTTCTACTGCTTCCATGTCACAGTGAGGTGTTATTAAAAACGGGATTTTTTTTATACAAACAAAGGGTCTAAAGTTTTTGCTCATGTTTAATTTTTTCAGTACAGGAAAGGATTTTTTTGAATTTTCTAAAGGGGTTTGGGGTACCCATGAATACTTGAACACAACAAGGAAAAGGTTTCCTTATGTACGAGCTTAGTGACAGCGTGTACAAACTTGACGACGAACGCACGATTCCCAAAATACATGACATCGGTCAAGCTCTCATCAAGCGCTTGTCTACGAGTCAGCAAACCAGAACCCTCATGTATGTAGTATGGGCAGACCGTGCATCCTTTCCACAGCCATCACCAATTGACCATTACACAGCTCGTCTGTTAAATTTCCCAAACCGATTTTCAGGTAGTCGTTACATTTGGTGTCTCTCGTGCCTTTAGGGAACTATCTACAACAAGTTTTGAAAATAGTCCACGTCATGTTCCAGAAATATGGACTAGACATCTGATAGGGCATGTTTATATATTAGACTTTATTTGGCAGCAGACGTTTGATATGGGACTGTGTAATATTAGAGCCTGCTTGACTTAAATAAAATAAGGATAATAAAGTCTTTTTTTTTTGCAAAACTGAATGTTTCCATCAAACGATTGATCAAGGCAATCGTGTCCAAGATTGCCAAATAAACTAAGGAGATAACCATAATCAGCGAAAATTGGAATACTTGGGCAGGGAAAACAGTATTTTGCTTGAAAATATACCCATTTTCAGCAGGCTTGTTTATGTTTTAACCACGTTTTCAGAAATGGGACCCATGTCTAAGGAATTTCTTGTAGAATATGGATAATTATGATGTCCACATCTGCACATTGGATTGGATGGGGGTGATGTGGTCTCATCAACCACAAAGATAACTTTCACTTTTCGGACTAGACATACTTAAATGAACAAGCACTGGGTGCACAACAGCTAGATGTTATCAGCAGTACCCATCACAAAGTGTACCTGTAGTGCATGCGAGGTGACCTGGTCTACACATGGAGAAACCGTGGTATACCTCTGCAGCTACTCTTCACAGGTACTCCCCAGGTACTCCCCTACCAGCTTGCCTAGCGGCATTACTTCAGCCCTAGAGGGGCGCCAAACATTCCGATTGTTTACTCGTTTCTGATATAAATTATTTTCAAGCTTAGTAAACATTTTGTATTTGAGTTGAGCATCACTAAATAACAGAATAATCAAACAAATGTATGCATGAAAAAACAGAGAAGAATTTAAGGAATAGAGGTGTATCGCTCAGACTCGCGAGATAAGCTGGTGTGGATCCAGGCAATCCGATTGGTATTACCACTTAATAACACTCACTTGGAAAGGGCCTGTCCCGGGAGCTGTGCGTCCGCTCCACACTCGATCGATCGCAATGGTATCGTGACGAGGAATACAAGCGTGTACATGTGCAAACAGTGGTTTTCTAGAAGTTAGTTCTAACAAGCTTTTTACCCGTACTTCCGGTTTGCATACAGTCGTATTTACGTGTCTTCGAGGCGCTTGTTTACCTCCAAAAAGCGAACTATTTTCATTGAAATCCCATCAAATCGTCCGAATTTTTCGATTATTTATGACGTTGAAATAGTGAATTCATAAGGGCACTTTTGTAAGGTATACTTTGAAAACGAATTCGAGGAGATATGTCCTGTTTTTTTTTTTTTCACCATTTCTCAAGTTTCCGATCATTCCGTGAAGAAACCACGTGGAATACGAAGGCGATTGGTGCACTTTATCCAAATTCAGTCGACCTTTTCGGTGCCAATAAGCGACCAAAATTTTTGTGTAGTTGAGTGGAAATTGGCACTCGTATCGCTATTTGATTTTTTGCTTGTTTACGGTATCTGTACATGTCGTACACAAATTTGAGACCGAATTCAAGTTTAGGAGCTTTTGGCTCATCTCGGCAATGTAGTCGGCTACGTGGTATTTCCAGGGCATTTTTCTGAGGCCATAAGGGTACAGGGATAAGGTTGTGAATTTAGCTCTAGATTAGGAGATTATCAGTATTGGGAATTATTAAAATCTTCTGTATACCTATTCTGAATGCATTTTGCCAGACTTCTGTAAAATAACAATTGTAATATAGAAAAAGTTGTCAGGGTCACGAAGTGATCTTGTGTGTTATTTTGTCCTTAGTACGTGTCTCATAGGTCTATATCTCCATATTCTGCCCTATTTTTACAAGTCCTACAAGTTAATTTAAGATTTTACAGCTATTTCATACACCACTTGCGTTCGTCGCTAATGAAATTTAAAGGCAACAATTTCTCACGAATTCATTTTTGTGTGTGTTTACTTTAGCAGGCATTTTCAACACGCGTGAAACAGCAGCCGTATAACCATGTTCAACTTCAAGCTAAAAATTATCCCCCAATATGCATTCCAAACAAAAGAAGAATTTATTGATGCGGCCCTTGGGGGTCTCGATACAATGACATTACGGGTATATTGGCTACAGATTTTGAATTTGATTAATTCGAAATGGAATCACCTTTCATCGGGATCGCAGCCACCGGCGGGCAGTTCTCCCACATTGGCCCCGGCACAGTCCCCGTCGAAATTTGATCGTACTACCCGCGGCGCATTTCGCAGGGCATTTTACACGTGCATACCATTCCCTTTCTTTCTGCCGATTCTTGTCTCTATATCTGCTCATGACTTTATGATAAATCTTCATCAACAAATCGGCCTAGTATTCTGTAATGTAGGCCGTTCTTATTTTCCTCCCCCATAATTTTCAGTGGAACGTGAGAAATACATAATTCAAATGGCGGGTCATATGCCTGCATTGCTGGGGTTTGTTGTTTACATTGGAAACCTATGATGTGCGCAGGCGCCGTGCACGACTCTGACCAAAATCGATTCTAAGCTTCGCGGGGGACTTTGTTATGACTTAATCCTAACTGGGTACTTGAAAATTCAACTAGCGGAACCTCCCGCGGTCGCACACATCTAGTCTTGAAGTGCCGGCGAGACATCTCCTCTCCTACAATCTTCTCTGGAAAAAAAAAAACACAAAATTTGACCCTGACCTGTTTGAATGATGAAGAAATGTGGTAGATATGAAAGATTTTCACAGCTGATTCAGACAGGATTGTCACCAAAGTCAGACAAAATAATGCAACTGAAAACCAGCTTTTAGTTGTAAATCCCAGTGGAAATTTGGGTACAAAATGATCAAACGAAAAAATCTGTCATATAGACAACATTTCTGCACAAAATTACGTCATTTTCCTTTTCAGCATAGAAAGTCAAAATATGCAGATAATTGGGAAACATTCAAATGCGCCACAGTTAGTAAACAGCGTCAAGGGTTTCAAATTTGGGTTATTCATGCACAATTTTTTTTGCACTTTGTATCCCCCCCTATGACATTTAAGTTAAAAACATTTAACATAGGTGACCAAAAGGTGCATGGATAAGATACTAAAATAATCACACGGAGCTCAATGATTCATTTGCCAGGGCTCAGGGAGTACCCACATAGGTATTCCCCATGGGGTGGATAGTGGTTAGGTACTTGCACGGATTACATAGGTAGAGGGAGATGATTACCTCCACTTTTTGAGCTGGTGATGTGGTACAATGTGGGTGGGTACTCCATGGTTACTCAATAGGCTAATTCAAAGGTACTCCTATGAAGAAAATTGGCTCTGTGTAGAATCTGACATTGCAAAGGGAAACCATGTATGGGCGTTTAAGACTTCGAAAAATGAAATAAATGATTGTAATCGAATTTTTCAAGAAGACCAAAATATGTAAAAAAAATGGGTGCACCCAGGCGAGTGCCCATCTCTCTGCATTGGTGCTTGGGCCAGACTCCCTCATATAAATGTTGCTGGGGGGGGTTTGCCACTCCTCCCACACAGCGGAGTCTGTTTTGCATTCCCATATATGCGGTACCCATTTATACTCCTGGGGAGAGAAGGCTCATGAGAGGTAAAGTGCCTTTCTCAAGTGCACAACACATTGGGCGGACAGTGGGGTGAACCCAACAACCTCATGGTATGAGGCGAGGCTGCATCAACGCACAACAATACACAAAAATATGTGCATGAAGTTGTTTACTCTAAAAAAGTGCCCTTAAAATATTCCGAAAACTTGGCTGAGACTATGTAGAGATAGGATTTTTCTATGAAGGAATTATGCTGAAACTAAAAATTGACTTGCTTCTCAATTCATATTCTTGACTGCCAATCTTGACTTCAAAGCCCCTTTCCTTTACATCCCTTTTCTGAACTGATATGTTTAACACTGTCACAAATGACATTAATCTTGCCTTCATTTTATAAGAGCTCTCCCTCTTTTGATAAATATTAATCAGTGGCTTCACACTAAAGACTATAGTTGTTTCCTCAACACGTTACCACAGTCCCATGTTCATTCCTCCCACCGTTTTCTGAGTGATTTGAAAGATTCAGAGATTCAGTGAATGTGATGGGTATGGTCACACTGTTGTCTGAAAGATGACCTCTTGAGGTGTAGTTTGCATGCCCTTAAAAAGGACAAGTGTAAATTTTGCTCAAAATAGAATGTTTCTTTTGCCT
>JAMKCH010012041.1:0-139988 GCA_023653785.1 Ophioderma brevispina | reverse complement strand
TAGTTTTGAAAACAAAGGCTATTATGTAACCCGCTGTCAAATTACCCCATTCCAAGTTTGCCTTAGATCGTTGAAGTAGGTTCACCTTCAAAAGTTGAATAAAATGTCTTTTAACTACCAAAAAAAACTTCTGGTACTAATCCTGTCTTTTGTTTTAAAAAATAAATTACTAAAATATTTGTCATTATTGTTTTATCCACGGTCTTTTATCGTCTGTGCAGTATTTTCCTCTACTCATATTTAGAATAGTAACTTGGCCAAACTTAAATGTTTTATCTTCAGTGTGTCTGACAAATCCGCGTGAATACTGCAAATTGCAGCGGAGGGATCAAATACCAAATGAATTAAATACAAATGAATGGAATGATATTATGAACGGATGTTAAGACCTCCAATAGTTATAATATGGAACATTGATAGGAAACAAAAAACAAACACAAAATCAAACTTGAGTTGCATCAAACACAATTAATCCACTAAAAATCAAACTTGAGTTGCATCAAACACAATGTCAGATGTCATTGTGGACAGAGAACATTTCCCTTATTTGTCAAAGATATGTTGGCTTTAAATATTTAGTATTTAATAAACAAGGTTATACTGAGTTAATTGAACCATACTTAAGTGGTAAGGATAACGAGACAGGAGAAGAGAGATAAAACCAGCACCTACGTACTTAGGCATGTCTTGATTGTGTATTCACCAGTCAAACTTGGAACGGCTTAAATTGTGGCTTACTTACGTAATCGCCTTTATTCTAAAAATCAGTGAAGCAAATTAGATGAAATTTGAACAGTCGGTGGAGAAAAGGATTGGCCTTAATATCTCACAATATTGCAACATTTTTAAAATCATTTTGAAATATAGCCCCAACCATTTCTATTCATTTGGTATATTTAATCCCTCCGCGGCAATTCGCAATATATTCACACGGGTTTGTCAGACACACTGGAGATAAAACATTTAAGTTTGGCAAAGTCGCTAAGTTTCTATTCTAAGTATGAGTAGAGGAAATATTGTACAGACGATAAAAGACCGTGAATTAATCAATGACGACAAATATTTTAATATTTTTTAAAGGCATGATTAGTAGCAGGAGATTTTTGTAGTTGAAAGACATTTTATTCAACTTTTCAAGGTGAACCTTTTTTAACGAGCTAAGGCAAACTTGGAACGGGGTAATTTGACAAGGGGTTACATAATAACCTTTGTTTTCAAAACTAGTGAACCGTATCAGACAAAAATTTGACAGGGTGTACGAAACTAGTTCGTCATTCAGAATATGTTATAAAATTTGAATAATTCTCAGTAATTTTGAAATTATAGCACCAACTGCGAGGATTGCATTTATTTTGGGACACTCTGTATGACCAAATTTGTCATATAACACGATAACTATGCATGTTACAAACTATTCCTTATTTGACACATTAAGCTAGATGAACAATTTGTTTCATTTTCTCCAAAATTAGAGCAACTTCTGATTTTGACCCCTGTACAAATGGAAATTGACTTTTTTTTACAATTTTAGCGATTTTTACGTATTCTAACTCCAAAACCAATGGTAGATGGTGCAAACTATACATTTTTGGAATCCTTTCAACATGATTGAAGCATTGTAAAAGTTTGACCCCTGTGTAACCTTAAATTAGCCCCTATTGAAAAAGTGACACCACAATTTGAGAGTACTAACTACCTGGCATTAATAATATAGAGGGTCCATACTAACTACTAAAGGTGTTAAACCTTTTCTGTAGTGGGTCCATGGTTAATGCTCCCGCTCTAAATCTTCAAGTATTGCAAACGCTGCTTGTCTTATCCTTAAAATCGCTCGTTTGTACATCATTTGTGCAGTTAAGACAAGAGAGAAAATTTCTCAAGTCACTAATGTTTCACATTACTGACTACAAACGACTTGAAACATCAATAGTCATTTCTTTTGGTAATAATCTCTCAAAAACACCATGTACTTACATAAGAAATCCGCATGCTCTACTAAACAATAATAAGTCGCTCACGCGCGAAGCATGAAATTTCACTCGGCGCGCTGATTCAAGTCAGTAATTTAAGTTCAATATTATTACCAAATTGCCGGTTACTAGTTTGAAACACAACATTTAATAATGGAATCCCCACTGCAGCAGGTCCCCGTTTTTTTTTAATAAAGTCTAACAGCTGGAGTACTTTTTTCCAGTAGTTATTTTGGCGTTTCCTTTATTTTTTGTCACTCTACCCATCTGAGTTGTTCGGCGCATGATAACCGGCGCGGTAAAGTCCCTTTTACAGTTACTGTTACGCAGTTAGGATTTCACACGCCCTATAGTGCAACGCCTCAAATATCAAGTTATTGCGACGGCTTATTATGTTCATGTATATTTCTTACATTACGGTTAGCTTAGATGCCCGAGAAGAAAAAGAAGAAGATTCATAGCGATGCTTTAAGGTATTAAATACGTTACTATGACTCATGGAACATAGAAAATTGAATGGAATTCTTTTTAATATGAAGAAATATTCAACAAACAAATTAAGTTACTTTTTTGTTTAAATCTAACAGTATAGGTTCCTACCATTTTTCATATATATATATATATATATATATATATATATATATATATATATATATATATATATATATATATTAATATATATCTTCCGGATAAAAGTGTGATTTTTTGCACACAAGTACTTTAGGCATTGATAATCCATAAAATTGATGGGAACCCCCTTAATGGATCCCAGCTGGGTTTCAAGGTTATACACAGGTCAAATTTTTAAAATGCTCCAATCATGTTGAAAAGGATATGATACTCTTTCTCAGGTTACAAGGATTCTAAAAAGGTATGGTTTACACTACCTATGGCTTATAGTTCCGGAGTTATGGGGTAAAACTATAAAAAAAAAGTCAATTGTTGGTGTGTATAGGTCAAAAGTTAAAAGTTGCTTTGAGTCAGGTAATATGTGGAGCAAATTGTTTCCCTATCTTAAATGATTGAAATAAGGAATTGTTTGCCTTTATCTGTTATGCTTAGTTTTCACGTTATCAAAAAAAAATAGGCCACAGATCATTAGAATCCAATAGCTGCCATAGCTGCCAATGGCTATTGACTTTATTCGCCATTTTGGTTAATAACCAAACACGTACATGACGTAAGATAGTCAAAACCATTCCTAGTCAAAACTATTCCTATATTTCATTCTATGAGTTGAACTAACAATTTGAACCACGTTTTACAAAAATGTACATGTACAAACCAAAACTGACCTTTTCACCATTTTACAGTTTTTACCCTAAATTAATTCATTTTTACTGGATTTGCAGTGAATTGCGTTGAGCTGCGACAAAAAGTGATCGATGTCGGCAACGCAACTCGCAGTGCAGTGAGATATGAATGGACCTTTACAGGTGTAGCTATATAAAATGCTGGCAATTGACTAGCTTTTTTAGATCAATACTGTGCTGCAGAATATTTCAAAAATGTACCATCAATTTTCTTGGTTGATAACTCTCCTACCCTTCGACTTCGACGGCATACCCTTCACGGTGCTATCTTCACATTTCTTTCGCTAAAAATGACCGAAAAGGATGAGAAAATGATTACTTGGAAGCTTTTTACAAAAGCGTTTGGCATTTTAGCGCACCAGAGGAAAGTTCACTGGGTGGTAACCATCCCCTTATTATTGAGGTTATATGCTTACTCTTGTGAATTTACCCTGTAAAATTTGTGTCAGGAACAGACGTGAGTCAAATAAAAGAAAGTGGCTTGTACGTTGTACCTATAGTCGTGCATCTTATATGGCTAGTCGTGTCTTGTCACATAGTGGCGAAAAAGGCTACAAAGACATGTCATAAACGTCACTTCACAAGACGCATCCTGTGCGTGTAGCCTTACGGGGACTTTTTTTCCTTGTGGGGATGTTTCAAAAAAGTCCCCACAAGCAATTAATAAAGTGCAATAGAGTATTGCAATTTATTCCGTTAAAGACAGCCCGTCATCCAAAGACAGTTTAAGACAGTTGTCTAACAAACTGGTTCAAAAAGACACTAATATAAGCAAAAAAGGCAAAGACAGTTTAAGACAGTTGTCTAACAAACTGGTTCACAAGGACACTAATAAGCAAAAAAGGCAGTTGTCGAACAAACTGGTTAAAAAGACACTAATAAGCAAAAAAAAAGACATTTGTTTAAAAAGATACTAAAATAAGCAAAAAAAAGAGTTGTCTAACAAAGTGGTTCAAAAAAACACTAATAAGCAAAAAAAATCCATATGTAATATTGGGGTTTATTTCGTTAAAGCACAATTGTTCCAAAAACCTGGTTCTTTTGACACCAATAATTAAAAAGACAGCCCGTCACCCGTCATTAACATATAACAGAATAAAGCCATAGACCTACATGGATATTATTGGGATTTATTCCGTTAAAGACTGCCCGTCCTCCGAAGACAGTTTAAAACAGTTGGTTCATTTTGACACTAATAACCCCCCAAAAATTTAAAAAACAAAACAATTAAAAAAAACAGGGTTTAAAAGTAGTGTTGTAAAACTAGCCTTGACTCGTTTTGGACTTGTTTACTACGTGGCTCGTAACTGTAAGTTACGTCTTGTTTACATACCCGTATGTAAAAAACGGCTGCAAAATAAGCAGTTGTTTTCTGTCAAGATGCAATTTTACAGCAGTATTGAGTTGTGCTGTGTATTTATGCATTGCCAATACCTTTCCTTGGGGGAGAAGTAGAGAACCGTCTTGTGGTCTCCCCTGTTAGTAACTCGTAAGCAGCGAACTAATCTCTACAACACCAAACACTGTTTTCCTTTAACATCATTTCTTAAGTATACCCATATCATGACTAGATCTCAGCGCAGGCCTTTTCTAAGCTCTGCCTTGACTATAGCGTCATTGAATGTGGATGGTTTTTCCAATGCAAAAAGTAACATCATTGCTGATTTGTGTAACAATCTCCAATGCGAGGTCCTATGTCTGCAGGAAACCCACAGAGGAATCGTAACCACCGCCCAACCATACCAGGGATGGTCCTCGCCCATCGAGAGACAACATCGCCAATATGGAAGTGTAATTATGTGAAAACAGGCACTACATACAGTAGAAAAGCAACCTCAATGATCTGATGACAACAACAACATCGAAGTCCGCACCATTGAGCTTAGCTCTGTCATAGTACATCCATCTACAAACCTCCACAGTAGACTTCAGCACCTCAACCTCAGCCGTGGGCCTGGGAATTCCACCAACCAAAACCTCATTTTTTCATTGGCGATTTCAACAGCCATCCCCCAATGGGTGTACAATGAAACTAACAAAAGAGACAAAGCTGTCGAAGAATGGATTAGACAGTCAACACCTACGTTCTCCTTCAAGACTCTAAGCTGCCGCCCATCATTTCATAGCGGCCCGTTGGAAGAGAGATTACAACCCTGATCTAGCAATTGTTAGCAAAACATCTCTAAACTGTGTAGCAAGATTGTTCTGGATCATATTCAACTAACTTAACATCGACCAATCGATACCCAAGTCAACGCTGCAGCTGCAGTAAGACCAAACAAGTGCCCTTTACGCGTCGCTTTAATACAGGAAATGCAGACTGGCAAGGATTCACTTGATGACCTGGATCAGAACGTGAATTGCTCCAAAACCCCAAACTATGACACATCGACCCCCAACTAGTGAACAAGACTGCCCGGATTAACACAGAGGGTGTAGGACCAGAATATATAATACCAGGCTTTCCAAGGAAAAGTGCTAGAGAATAATCAAGAGTATATCACCATGTTTGAAGATGACCCTTTCTCAGCATGAAAACAACTGCTAAAGGAGTGGAAGTTTCGGAGAGGATTCCCAGGAAAAGATAAAAACCTGGCATACTTTAATTGAAGCCACCGATATGACCCAGACAGCAAGAAAGCATGGTATACCATCCGAAGCTCCGAGGGGATCCAAACAGAACTCCAGCACCCAAATGTCACACCCAACCAAGTTGCCACCACGGGCTTTTAAATGGCCAGTGCAGCAAAGAAGCCAAAGAAGTTCAAATTAGACCGTAAGAGGTTTAGTGGCGACCCTGGTTTCACTCGCCCCTTCAACATGGACGAATTTGGATCCGGTATTGCTAAACTTCAACCAAGAAAAACAGTAGGCATTGACAACATCTCAACTGAGCAGCTGAAAAATCTCCGCCCAGTAGCAAAGGAATGGCTTCTTGAGCTCTACAACTGCTGCCTTATTTCCCACAGGTTCCCAAAGATCTGGAGGAAAGCACATGTTATGGCACTCCTAAAGCCAGGGAAAGATCCATCCAATCCCAAGAGCTACAGACCAATATCACTCCTCAGCCATACCTACAAGCTCTTTGAACGTCTCCTGCTCAATCGGATCGCACCTTTTATAGACGAACACCTCATACCAGAACAAGCAGGTTTCCGGCCAGGCAAATGAACAACAAGCCAAGTACTCAACCTAACTCAACACATTGAGGATGGTTTTGAGAAGGGTATGGTAACCGGAGCTGTGTTCGTCGACCTAACAGCAGCCTACGACACTGTTAATCACAGATGCCTGCTCCATAAGATTCTGGAAATTACCAAGGACATTCGCTTGACTAAGTTTATCCGAGGATTGCTGGAAAACAGGATGTTCTTTGTTCAGCTAGGAGCGAAGAAGAGCTGATGGCGTAGGCTCAAGAATGGTCTACCACAAGAGAGTGTGCTTGCACCTCTCCTGTTCAACACCTATACCAACGACCAACCTAGAAGTGCAGGAACCTGTCGTTTTATTTATGCATACGATCTTGGAATTATCGCACAAGATGCCGACTTCGCAGTTGTTGAAGAGAGACTCTCCAAAGCTTTGGATGAACTCACTCCTTATATGAGGAAAACCACCTACGTGCAAATCCATCTAAGACCCAGGTGTGTACTTTTCCATCTACGCAACGTGAAGCCAAACTTCGCTTAAAGTTTACCTGGTCTGGAACACGGTTGATAACCCCTGTCTACCAGGAGTACCTGGACCGCCCTCCTCTCCTATAAGACCCAACATTGTAAGACAAAGACGTAAAGTATGTTCCGCAATAACATCTTGAACAAACGCACTGGACAATAGTGGGGTGCCTCGCCTCACATACCTAAGATCGACGGCACTTTCCCCTGTCTACTCATGTGTCAAGAGTAGGCTTGCCCTGTATTGGAAAGACAACCCATGAAGTTTGATTCACGTTAAAGTGTCTCCTGCGCTTATCACAGGAATGCTCCGTCAACACCACGGAAACTTATACACCTACCAGGAATTGCCCCACCAAACATCCGTCGTAGCGTAGCGAGCATGCAATTATCTAATGTGAAGCACCTATGTCTGGACAGATACACTGCTGCCAACCGCCTTAAATCCAGAAGGAGTTTCTTAAGCACAGCCCAACTCTTGAAACAGCCTCTAAGGAGCTCAAGAGAGTCGCCTTGTGGAAGAAAGACTTCCATCAACCAAGTAACATCTATTGGGCATTGAACCTGGTGAGCATCTGCTACCTGGAGCTGACTCCTCATGGGCTAATGCGATGCCTCAACAGATTGCGACCAGAATTGGCCGATCTAGGTTTCCTTGAAAGTGGGGCTAGCTGGAAGCAGCTCAGACACTTACCTGTGGGTTTTCGAACAGCCCACAGACAATGGAACATCCCTTGGTCTGCCACTGCTGGAGCAACAATGGCACAAACAGACCGTGCGGATTCAGTGAAGCAGCCATCTCTGGCTGGATCATATTGAGAACCACGGTGTTGGGACACGATAAGAAGAAGAAGACCTTTCCAAAAGTTATTTTTCTAGCCTCTGTCCAAGAAATGACCAAGTTCGCTTCATATGGACCTAAGATGTAGTTATGTGATTTGCTCATAAAACACATTTATGCTCCCCAGAAGGGTTCTTTCCATTTTTTAACCAGCATGTTATTAAAAGTGAACGCCAAACGTTGGGTATTGTCCCATTTGTTGGGTAATGTAGCAGATGATGTGCAGCATTGGCTAAAAGTTTAACACGCGTTCTGAGAGTGTATATAACGAGTTTAAAAGTGTGTGGCCATAAAAGGGTCGTGTGTGTTCATTTGTTATAAGTAAAGCCGATAAAAAAAGAAAGATATTGTTTTTTGTATATAATAACACTTGCCAGAAATTGTGCTGGGTAAGCTCGTTAGGCGACATGGATTTGACTTCGAAAACAAATTTTACACTACTTACCCTTTGGGAACTAGGTAAGACTCCCTTTTAGAAACCAACAACAGATCAAATGCCATAGCACGTTGCCATTGCAAAAAGTACAATTTTAAAAATAGTAAAAAGCAAGAGCTTCCTCCGGTCTTTTGTCCAATATATCCAGACGGAAAGACATGGTTTTTTTTCATTTGTGAGGTAAACCAATCCCGATATGCACGACACTTTACCAGTCAGGTCCATTAAAATTATGCAGGAGGTCCACACCTTTAGGAGAAAACGTATTCCAGGGATACAGCGAATCCCTTAAGCCAAAGTTTTAATTACACGAGAGTCATTTGCGAGGAGCAAACTGTGCTTGACCTGTATACTCAAAAATGCTACAAATTATAACAACTTAAAAAATCACTCCACGTTTTACCATTTGTTCACCTGATGGTTTGTATGACGTTACTTCAAGAGACACAACACGTTGGCCGCAGCTGGGCTTAACCCAAAACCTGGGCACGTACATGGACGTAGGTCGAAATCTCAGTCCATGGACCACACTGGGTTCTGAACATTAGAATGTGTTAATTGTCGATTATTAGTCTTCCCGGATTCTTTCCTTTTCTTTTCTTGTAGATAATTGTTGTTTGTTCGTAACAAAATGGGGCACCAATTCAATACAGGTTCATTTTGAACAACAAGGGGTAAATACATTTATGGTGTGAGTTTTGCTGAATGCTTTAAAAGAAATCTTAGTGTAGGAATGTTTTTTTAAATGCTTCTGGAATATATAAGGAAAAACAGGAAAAACAGACATGTTTTTAACAATGTTATTTGTCAGTTCGTAATTGGATTTTGAAAGTTTATGAATCCAAGAGGCAACACGTAAAGACAGACAGTGATGACATCCGTAGAACAACAGTGCCAGAGCTTCAGACAACAAACCTTTCAGGAATTTGTTAGTTTTGGATAAAATTATGCAAAACTACCGCCAAACTTCACCGACATTGGGAAATTCATTGATTTCAACTGCCTTATACAATTGCATTTGTGGCGAACGGGCACAATAACAATGAGGCAGTATTCAATAACAGTATAAACCTACTAGAATACATGGTTGCAATTCGCGACACCGTATTTGCCATAATGGAGAGCCACGTTGTAATTTTGACGATCGATTGGCGAAGTGAAACACGTGTTGGGATCGTGAGCAGGGAACGGGGGAGGGGAGGCTAGAGGGCGTTGACGTACGGCGTGATTAGGATAAAACATTGAGAGGGGAAAAGAACAGGTCTTTTTCTTACAGCGGGAGTTAAATTGAAAATTAAACTGGAACGAGTGATGGAAACAGTGTAACTTGAACGTCATAAATGGAATAAGGTTCAAAACAGCAGGGAATTTAACAGGAATTCTATACAAGTTACATGTAGCAATTTATTCAATAAAAATTTTGCCGACCCAAGTAATAAGTCATTCTATATTGAAGATACGAGGAAAGACGAGTATCACTATTATGTTATAATGACGAATGCCCAAATAAAATTATTATATAGATGGCGCTCTTTGCCCATCTTGACGGACAAACGTGTGAGCTAATTTAGCTGCTCAATGAGACGTTTGTAGTCATGTTCGGGTATTTTTAAACAATACCATGCAGTTTAACTACAAAAAAACCTCATAACGCTATATCTAAATTGCCCATGTTAAATTTAAAGCGATTTCTCAAAATGTAAACAATCGCAGCCTACTATTTTTCATCAAAGTTCGTTTTATTTTTTATTTTTGCACTGTTGTTATTGGAACTGGTTGTCAAAGACCATAGGCGTAATCCCCCCGGTGGCCCAATATTTTGGATGAGGGGGATGGTCATACGATCTCTCCCCCCCCCCCATGTTGATGGCCGTTCTGTGTTTTTTTTGACATGACCAAAATAACCTCATATTTACCATAATATTTAAAAATGGTAAATTTTTTGCGCGCATATGCGCGCATTTTTTTTCTCAATTACAAGTTACATTTAAGGATGTACTTCTAAATGGCAATGTGCTGGTAATAGAACCTCTTCAAGCAAAACCAGTTTCATTCATATAAATTTTCATCAACCTCACCCCCCCCCCCCCCCCCCCATTTCAAAAGAATTTACTTAGTACGCCACTGGTAAGACCTCTGTAGTGCTAAACTTAACAACGCCGTATTTGTCCCGAGAATACGTTTTTAATATGCTTTGTTTACTAATAAACGTCGGGATCCGACTTTTATTAAGTACAAAACAGTCATAAATGCTCTTCAAGACGCTTCTAAATATGCTTTAGTTTTTGCTTTTTGTTTTACATATATAGTAACCATATATGTTGATATACCTACAATTTAGCCCCACAATGACATTTTGCAATTTGGAAAAAAAAATGACTGATCAGTGGTCGCACATTATCTGGAGGGAAATTTGCTTAAAAGCAAATGGTTCACGACCGATGGAAATTTTTTTTACTTTTATATTGCTCTTATGGCCGAAAAATCTGAAGCTATGTGGTTTCGGAAGAGCAGAGAAATAGAATTGACAAACCTTCGATATAGACTGTTACTTTGGAATTGGGTTGTTATGTAAATAGCGGATGGCGGCCGAGCCTTGCAAAATGCTCTAGTTTTCGAGTTAACCCTCCCCACCGTAAAACAACATAACACCAACCACCTTTATTTGAATGATAAATAAATAAGCATTTAATAAAATGATGGTTGTTTGTTGAAATATTTGGTGGCAGGGGGTGATGTCTAATGCCGAAAAATGAATTTGGGCTTCAAGTTAAGCGAAATTATTATTTTTTTATATTTTTTTTAAGGTCAAAATATTAACACATCTTCTGTTTATTTATGGTATCCTTTTTGGATTATTGATATGGTTTATACATTGCAAAGGGTTCAGGTAATACTCCATTGTGGTGACCATGTGATAAAAATGATGCTTTTTTTTAGGAAAAAGGGTGATTATTTTTTGGGCTCAATTCTAGAACCCCTTTTATATATTGTATACAACAGAAATCTATAATATAAATTCAGAGATTGATAGTATGGTGCATGATATTTAAACCTTTTTTTGGTTTTGCTAAGAAATATAAATCCTTGAATATTCCTTAAGTTTTTAGCTCAAAAACAGTGATTTTTTGACCCAAAAAACACCCCCTGCCACCACAGGTTTTTGACCACAACAACCATCATTTTTTAAAATTATTATCTATCATTTCGAATAGAGTGGTTGCGTTGGTTGTACCGAGGGGAGGGGTTGTCGACAATTTTGCAGTCCAAACCGCTCACTAAAATGACTCCTTCAACTTTAGAGTTAGACCCTATTAAATCTAAGGTTTTGTATGTCATATTTTGTGAGATAAAAATATTGATAACGTGTTCCAGCGTATATTTTACCATGCATGGAAAGTTACAATTGCCGCAAGATTAAGGTGGTTACAGTTCAGAATAGATGCATCTTTTTCTTACCAAGACGTGGTACATACATAGCATGTGTTACTGACAGCCCTACTGTACAAGATGCAAAAACCATATTGAATTTTTACAATACATGTCGTTGAATGTAAAAAATTAAGACATTTTGGAACGACTTTCAAATTAAATGGAATGTCTTGTATTGACGTATTTTACGTAATGATAAAATATTTTGGTATTCTTCTCTATATTCAGAGAATTATTGGGTTAAAAACAGCTTGCTCGTCGGTTTCTTTATATAACAAAATAGAGTGGTTTCTTCCTTTCTTTTTAGTTTTGTAATTTGTGTGTATTGTATCATTTGTTTATGAAGATTTTTGTATTCGCGGGATTGAAAATAGAAAGCCAGGCGCAATTTGGGTTCTGGGATAAGACAAAAAATGCCCATGTTAAATTTAGCAGAAATCCGGGAAACTATTTCACAGTAGGGGAGGTTTGCTTAAAGGCAATGTTCACCGCGAATTGAAATGTATTTAAACTAAGGCAATTACTTTTAAGGATAGATTTTGCTGTAGCAAAAAATCATATCAGAATGTTTAATATATGTATTCTGATTTTTTTTATTTTGATAGAGTTCTGATGAGAAATGTAATTTTCCACATACTCTCTTAAAACTAAAGATTGAAAATCAATCTAAAAGATTGAGTTGAGGGAAAAGTCTAAAATTTGATTGAAAATGCAATGGAATTTGGTTTGAATTTTCGATCTTTAAGACTGATATCTCAATCTTAATTTGGACTTTTCCCACCTCAATCTTTCGATTTAAGAGAGTATATATACGGTTTTGAAACTGGGGCCATTTTCACATAGGAGCTTTGATTTCAAAGGTGAAATGAACATTTTTTCCTGCAGGTTTTCCTGCCCAGCGACGAATACATAATGTTTGCCCACATACTAATTAATATGTAAATAGCTATCTCAAATCCATATTCATCATAAAATCGCAACTTGTTAATAAAATTCCGGATCCGAATTTTTTGTTTTACACAGTATCCTATGGTACTGTTATACTATACATAAATGTTTACTACATCAAAAAGGAACAGTTTGGGTGACTATCTTGAATTCTAGCTACTATTTTTATACACACACACTACAATTATATTTCAAAATCTCCGAGTATGCCTTTAAAGATAGTTACTTCAACTTTTCAATATAATCACATTTTGATATTGTAGGAATCTGAAAGTAGATAGAACAAAACTTCACGATTTTATTAAAACTTATATTTTGGCGCGGAATTGAACAACATCCCAAATCCAAATCCGAGAGATTTTATTTTTCTGGTGAATATTCTTTTCTCTCTCTTCGGTGATAGCAAAAAAATTAAATGGTGACACCCCATATACTGACAAAGAACTAAGAAATAAAATAACAAGTTTTAATATTATACCAAATTCAAGACACAATATTTTGTTCATAAATTGTTACATTTCAATGACACGCCGAGGACATTAATTCATTTAAAAAGCGCTTTTAATGTCATTTATTTCACCAATCTCATTTACAAACATGAAACATAGCTTTCAATCATACGATATAAACAACCTTGGCTTTCGGAACTTCTTTCGTCTCTCCCTTTCAACGCTTGACTTCACTCGGCCGAACCCGCACCTGGATATACATAGAGGGCGCTATCACCAGTACGGCCAGAGACAACCAGGGAGGGCGGGAGCCAAGAAATACCAAATTAGACGTATTGGAATCCGTAAAACAGATTTAAACATGTTAAAGAAGCATGGGTAGACATGCCAACCTAACACAGCAACATCGAATTCCAAACTGCATCAACTTCCGTCGCTAACCCTAGTGCTAGTCTCTGTTCAAAACTTCAACGGTAGGAGGGGCGCCTCTTACGCATATCGAACGGTTACCACAGACTTGACTAAGGGCTAGGCCTGGTCACGAATATTAAAACTAAATGGCCGTTATTGGAAATTACACCATTTTGCCGCGGGGTTAATCCCCTAACCCGGACGGATTTTGAAGTCAATAATCTATTCCAAATTATCAAGAAATATTACTAAATTTCTTAACTAAGTTTATGAGAAATTTTTTAATGTACTGAGACAATATTGCCGTAGTAAATGCACTTAAGCATATAACCCAAATTGCCGTTTGGAAATCCCCACTACCCAAATCGAGGCATGTCGTGTCTTAGGCCCACCCCGCCCGCCGTAAAGCGCAATTTTGACGAAAAATTCGCTGTCTCCAGATGATGGAGGCCAAGCTTATTCAATATAGTCACTCACCCAAAATATCAAAGGAGATACACGCCGGCAATAACTGAGGGTGCAGACCACAAACCAATGTAGGTGCCTGAAAGCAATATTATCACATTTTTTTAAAGAGCGCCACCATTCAAATTTTGATATTTTTTGCACAGCTTATGTTGTTAGTTGTCTAGTAACACTAGGGGCACGGCTGCGCCAGGCGGTGAAGGTCTTAAGTTTCGTTACTGATTGGGATTTAGAGGTTGCCCAATAACGGTTAGACAATGGCGACCTATCCGCTAAAATCGCTCCACTTGGCCCTTCATTACATTAAGCTACCAAACATACCTCCTACACCTTTTGGAATATAGCTAGAAACGCATTTTGAGCACCTTTTCTCATCCAACAAAGATTTTTGGAGGAAAGAAATTTTGAGAAACAAATTTTTGAAATTGAATAGGGTAGGATTTAGTTTCAAATTCTGCCGTTGCGCCTTCATCTCTTCCGTCAGCAACCACAAGTAGTTCACTAGTTGTTTGCTGGAAGAGTAAGTAGCGTATGTTTTTTTGTTACAGAGATGGACCAGTATATTTAGCTCGTCACCCATTGCCGACCGATCCTGTAAAAAAAGTTTTGCGTATTTTTGTATTTGAAGCAAGCTGGGCTAGGTTGACATGCACTGAGGATTTTTGATGATCATCGAAGTGTGTAGTGTCGTGATTGTAAACAAGGTTACTTACTAGTTTCAAAGTAGTACCTATAGGGCGATTTCACAAGAGGTCAATAGTTTAACTTGGCCAGACCTGTCTTTCAAAACAACACAAGCATGCAGAAAATACAAAGGAATCACCTGCAAAATACTGAAATTTTCAGGTGAACCCGTGCAATGTATTGTATGCTTCTTATCTTGTTCTCTGGAGGACAAACAAACGTCCATTAAATAATTTAGCTCTGTGCAAGGGCCCTATACCATTTGATACCTGTGTTTCTGTCCAAAAAGCTCTATATGCTCAGAAAACACATCGCCTACTGGGGCTATCTACACTAGCGGATCAATGTGGCCAGCAGTGCTTCATGGTGTTAAATGGTTTAAATTACATCATGGAGTGTCGTGTTACCTGCACACTGCACAGCCTACCGTATACTCTGTTCGGTCTCAGTCATTGAATGGGTGACGTCTACTAATGACGTGGACTCTGCATTCCGCTTTACATTCGATGTGCTGCCTTATTCACGTGCGTGTCGCAATGAAAAGGCCAGCGCGTGCGTTCTAGGGTGCAAACCAACTCGCACATGACGTCACCCTCAAACTAGAGAATATAAGGAGTGCGGATAGGAACACGCTTGTATCGCGGTTCCTCTTGCATCACACAGTGTCACCCCTAATAAGCGCGATTCCGTTACGCACTGACGTGCCCGCACTTACGCGATAGATTTTGATTTTTCGCAACAATCATGCTGTATGGCATGAAAATGTGCATCGTGCAGACAGTCCACGCACGTTCACAAACATCTGAATCTTGGAAGTACCACATATACATTGATGCGGATCTTGTGCCCTGTGGAGATCGACCCCACCGTATTGTTTTCGGTCTTAAATTTCCTTTGAACCTGACATCTGTTTGTCTGGAACATTTCGCTCAGTGTTTCTTCTAAGCCTGTATAACACGATTTTTACGCAAGTGATCGGTTCAGATTTGACGCTGACGCACACGATGTGGATTTAGAAGCGCGCAGGACTCGTCCGGACTCAATTGGCGAGTCCGGAGTCCCTCAGACTTGGACTCATGCTCGGTGACTCGGACTCGGGTCCCTGGCCTCGAACCTCAGGGCCCCATGCCATGGACTCGGATTTGCCGCAGACTCAGACTAGCTTGACTCGGACTCAATTGAACGCTGGCCAGTGGACTCTGACCATTCAACAAAACACAACACCTCTACATACTAGTAGTTTGAGTGATCACCATATACCATGATTTGTTTTTACATGTCCTCATCTTCAAAAATATATAAATATGCTGAAAAAAAACAAACTTTCTAAATCAAGATTGAACCTTATATTAATATTCCAAATCACCATTCTCCACTAATTTTGTGAATTCTCAATCATAAAATTCAAAGAATAATTGGAACTTGAATCTATGCTGCATGTTATGGTGTTTACAATTACAATACAATCAATGCACGAGCAAGCAGGAAGCAGTCGCGGTTACAACGCCAGAGACTTGCGGAAAAGCGTGGAACATCGTACTCGCGTGGAGTTTGTAAAGCTGATTGCAGAGCCACGCGCTCTCTTAGCAGCTTAATTGATAACGCGCATGCGCTAAACAAAAGTGTGTTGCCTGATCAGAAGTGGTCGCTTTGTTGACCGATTGCTGAGATAATGACCTTCACCGCCTGCCGTGCGACTCGAGAATGTAAAAAAATGCGTATTTATCATAAATGAGCGAGTTTGGTCATTAAATTGGGATCCTAGATGTACTTAACGGCAGAGCTGAATGCTAAGTTTTATGTCCGTCCATGAATGAAATCGTGCCACTTCAAGAAAATGACCTCTAACTGACGTCTGAACAATAAAAACAATTATAGATGACGTAGATACTCCTGGCGCTATTTCCCGGCTATTTCATATTGGAAGGCCGTTTCCAACACCGTTGAATTATTATCGGATCCCGATATTAATTATTCTAGTGACCAAATTCATTCGTTTTCGACACAAGACCATTGTATGTCGAGCTTAATCATTCCAGGTTATTAGTTTACTACCAGTTACCAATGCAACCGTGTCAAAAATCTCATTTTTAAAAAAACAAAATTTTGGCACTCTCCAAAAAAATGTGCTAATATTGCTTTTAATTTGGGCGCGTCCGGGCCGGTCGTCTGAGCATGACCCACATACGACACCTCATCCCCGTCCGTTATTCGTAACAAAAAAAATACATCGGTCCTCGACCGCTTGTGTCGCCTGCCGTCCCGCGGTTATTGAATGATAGGCCTAACCATGACCTTTGACCTTGATAGTGACCTTTGACCTCATCAACAAATGAGGGATCTCAATGTTGCACCTAGGATTCAGTTTTTGTTTCCAATTGAACTTTAACTTTTCAAATTAGGTCAATTTTACCTTTTCGACCCATTTACAAGTTTTCTTGACCTCACATGACCTTTGACCTTGGCATGTGACATTTGACCTCATCAAAAAGTGGCGGATGCCATGTTGCACCTGTGACCAAAGTATGGTTAAATCCACAAAGTATGAGGATTACAGGCAAATGTAACCTTTTTCACAACAGACCATCATCACACACCAGATCCTACAGTACAACAACAGGACACAACAATGGACAAAGTGATCCCTATGTTTCTTCCTGCCTTAGTGCATGTGCCACAAAAAATCAGAATATCCATTATAGTGAGTTTAAATTCTTTAGTTCCACGGGTTTTTGTAATAAGAAAATATATTCCATACAACAAAAAAGACAGAATTTTTCGTCAAATTTCGCTTTTACGTTGTTAAACTAATGGCGACGGCTAATTTTGGCATTTTGGCTAAAAAAAAGAAAGTAGGGTAATTTTATGGATATTGGAGCACGACTGGTACTTCTTTAATTTTTGAAGATATCTCATAAAGCAAATGAACCTTTATGAACTTAATTTTAAAAGGCGAAAATCATCAGAATTACCCTGGTGTGATGAAGAGCCATATTGGTCAAATATCATATCTGCCTTGGCGACCATTTTGACAGCCAGTACACAACGATGACATGCAACTTGAGATCATGTAACCATTTTTAAACATCGTTCTTTATAAGAGGGGTTTTCTGCTCTTATGACTTGTACATGTTATAGGCCTTTTGAAGAGCATTTAAAATAATAATATAACTTTGTTTATCGGTTTGGTTTTAAGGACCTTGTCACCTTTTTCAAGTAACATTGTAAAAATACTTTTTACTAACCATGATAACTTCTTACATTTGTTTCTTTTGATCGATTAGTGAACGTTGATTTCCGTTTTCACTGCTAGTTTCAAATGATATCATTCAAAACAAAAATATAATACTGGCGTGAAATTAAAAAAAGATTGGACACAGATTTAAACTTCTATATTTTTGCTATTTATAAAGACTTTTTCTCGAAAATCAGTTTTCCACGATTTATAAAGGGCCTTGGCCACCAACAGGTGGAAAATTGTCTACCTTCCCTTGTCAAAACTAATTTTTCAATATTTTTTTAAAAGAATTCCTAGAATTAAAATAGCATTAGACTTTGAACATGTTATGATTACGTAATGTGTGACACAACATGTCTTTTTTAAACCCTTTTCCATAATGGCTATACTATTTTGACGTCCATTTTGAAAAAAAAACACCTTTTCTCATGCATATAAAACACCTTTTTCTCACGACTCTAAGGTATCTTCACATTTGTTCACGCAGGAACCTTTAAGAATGTACCGCAGAAACAGATTTTCCGTCCCAATATTTGACACCAGTCCCGGTTGTTCTAGGTCTCTTTATTAGTTAAATTAATGCTGAATACTTGGAGTGGCCGAGTGGAAAGATATTCACTTGGCACTATGGAAACTCAGGTGAAATTTTATTTTATTTCAAACGGCTGTAAATCAATCAATCAATCAATTAATCAATCATTCATTCATTCATTCGTCCATTCATCCATTCATTCATTATTTAAATTAAAGGAAAATCACTTTGGTGTTTTGTAAAAAACACAGAAACTTTTGCTCGTTTTTTTTTTTTTCGTGGGGGTACCGAAAAAGTAAACCCAATTTGGAGACTGTTGTTCTTGATGATTCTGTTTTCCCAAATTGCACCTATATAGGGATGAATTGATTGGAGAGCACTTCTGACCTATAGAGGAGGGTGGGTGTTATTTCGCTAATTTCTACAAACCTGGTAAAAAACAAAACAGATCAAAATAGGTGTACAGCCGAAATACGGACTGCACACCAAATATAGCTTGAATGTTTTCATTTTTTGTCATGGTTTCGTTATTCGTTATTATGAATTTTAATAATAAATTCTGAGTTAATGCTGTGTTTATATCGAGGATCCTTTGTTCATACCTAAACCGTTGCTGGGTTTGGAGTGTCAACGGTCAACCTCACTATATACGGTTTTTCAGGAATGTAATGTTGTTTCCATAGTTCAAGATCCATTCGCTATTTTTGTATCTTAGAAATTACTTTTTTTAAACGGAATTTTTAACTAAACAAAAATCCTAACTTTTTAAAATAGCAAAATAGATTTTAACATGCTATTTCATTGCATGATTTATGTGTCTAAAATTATGTTTCTAATTGTTTTTATTTCGGCCAGTATAAAGCCCGACTCTCAGAAGGATACCGATGAGGGCGACCTCAATTTTCAAACAAATTGTGTTTTTGCATGAACATAAACGTGTCCATATCACTGTGTGAAATAGCTAGCTCAAATCGGAAGTGCCTTCATATAGAAAATCACATCTTGTTAAAAATTCCGGATCCAGGAGAAATTTGTAATACACAGTACCCTATGCACGTTATATACAATAAAATGTTTACTGCATCAAACGAACCAACACTTTTTTTTTTTTTTTTTTCCCGATCATCCTCAAACTTGGAATGCAGAATTCTAGGGACTATCTTTAGTTATAGTGGACTATTTTTAAGTAATATATTAAAAATAAATATATTCAGAAATCTCTGAGTCAGACTTTTAAACCGGTCGCGCTGAAGAATAAAATACACTAAATGGTTATTTCGGATTTTCTACATGAATAATGGACGAGGTCGTATATGGATCATGGGAACACTCATGACTGACCGAAATTAAAAGCTCTTAAATCGGTGTCTGCATTGCATTACTTTAGTCTGTTTTGATTTGTTTGGTGAGTTTCTATATTAAAAGAGGCCTGGCCGCCATCGCCACTGGTCACCGTGCTGGACATGGTGATAGCGCCACCCTGGGATATCAGGTGGTTCAGCTGGGAGGGGAAGGACACATGCCTACTCGCATTTGGACATTTTGTTGGATTTTCAAACGGTAATTATTTATTGAATTACGTACGTGCATTTTCTACAGCGGTCCCAGTGACTAACTGTGGCTATTTCAATGAAATACTGTAAAAAGGTACATATTGAACTGTTATTAGGAAATCAGCCAAATATTGTAAATTATGTTCAATAAATAAAGTTTTTTAAATTAAAAAAAAAAAAAGTGGAATTTTAATTCTAATTAATTAACATTATTTAAACTATTAATGATTTTTTCAAATGTATGATTAAGACCAAAATTTACAGGAGAAAAAAATAACAGTTAAATTTATACGGAACTCCTGGTATCCATTCGGCCACAAAACCCGTAGCAATCACATATTTACGGATTTTATATTCAAATTTAATTGTATATTTTAACAGTTTGATTTAATATATATAATTTTACCAACAAACTTAAATTTACGACATCCACCGTTTATACACACACAGCTTCACCTACCTGGGGCCCACATAGATGCTTCTGGCGACTCCAACTATACTCGATCGCGCTGATATAGGGACACATTGTACTTCTTTACGGGTGAGGGCTGTTTGTAATGCGTTCTTATATTGCCTAATTCGTTCTCAACGGTAATAAAACATTTTCAATCCCGCATAACCCTCATTGCATGATAATAAAGTCCTAAACACCTATCATATATATAAACACTGATACAACCTTGGGGCAGCACCCAGCTTCGCTCGCAACGTCAGCAGCAAGACCGTCGTGAAAATAAGAAAGGCGTAAGACTTACCAATACTGGAACACGTCCGACCAACCTGGGATATCGGCTCATATCAAAGAACTGAAAGAACATACACATACTTCCTAGTTTCCAGAAATCTTATTAAGCAAATCCTCTTCGAAATCCTTTCCAGAAGCTTTCGAAGCGTCAATAAACCATCATCCATCCACCGATGCATCCTCATGGAAGTACGATGCACTTCATCCAAACCCCCAGATTTGGCAAAAGTTTGACGGCTTGCCTCGAGCGGCCTACCTCGGTCAATGCACGAATCTCTGCAACATCTCCTCACGTTCACACACACCTGTAAAAACTAATCCTCATTGCAAACCGTTAATCGGCTTACCATTAAATTACATTTATTGCCTAATTCGTTCCTCAAACGGGGATACAACCATTTTCATCCGCCTAACCCCTTGCTGATAATAAAGGCCAAACTATACATATTATATATATCCACTGAAATACCCTGGGGAGCACCAACGTCGCTCGCCCGCAACGTCAGGCATCCACGCCGCCTCCGCCTATAATGTCCAGGAAAAGAACGGGCTCTGGGGTAACCAAGACCAGCTGAATAAAAGGTGACAACAGTTTATATAAATCTCTATTATATATAATATCTATTATACACACAACTTATCAGGGGAAAGATAGTCTTGAACATAGGACAAACTGGAAGATAGAAACGGAAGTCCAAAAATTGATTACATCAAAGTCTCTGTAAAATGTTTTCTGTACACATGTGCACCTTCAAGTAAAATCTCAATTAATACAATCGCTACTTACGAGCTTCGTCCCAAAGCACAACCATACCTGGCCATTATCTAATACTGCCTACTGATCACACACTTACTCCAATATAAAAACCAGTCGAAATATAGGACTAACTCCTCTGCATGTCTTTGCTGGAATCCTAGAACAAAACCACCTTAGTAGTCTGCCATACGCCAACAACTATTGATTCTCCATAAAAGCCGAACCTAGCACTGAAAGCTACGGTAACCAGCTCAATATATGATTATCACTAACTAATTACAGTGCCCAAGGACAGCATATCTCAAAATATGTGCAGAAAAGAAAACAAGAGCATAATATTACTAAAAATAGATGGGAACCTACTGACAGCTGTTGAGGCATATTAGAGAATAGTCAGAAGTTGGGCAATGATCTGAAATTAGAAGCCTCAAAGGTAAATATAAACTTCAACACATCAGCCAGCAATCCAATTACAGATCTTGCTAGCTAAAGAGCCAGAAACAGACACAAACATATTAATCATCTATACATCATTTACAACAACCAAATGATATACTAGCTGCGAATCAGTCTTAAAAAACCGTTCAAAGTACATAAACAAATAAACAATAATCACACAACTCGTTACCACACATAATCAAAACGCTAAATCCCATATAAGAAAATGATGAAGTCATCCTCTAATCGCGTAAACTACTTTGCCTGTTTCATGCAATCTGACACCTCTGTCCTACATGTAGAATATGCCTATAGCAATTTCAAGGTGATTTGCGAACTTAGCACAAAAGGGCAATGCATCATACAGTGCACTTACTCGCAATTTCTAAAACTGCTAGAGCCAACTGCAAATAGCTGCGAGAAAGCGACATTCAGAGATGAAATCCATAAAAACCAGGGCAAACACCGATTTTCCAACTAAACAAAATACCAATCTCCTAATCAAGAGAAACAGCATCTAGTTAACCTGCAAAATTCTAACAACTATCAGCAATAAATACCATACGTTAACAATGCCAGCTATGCGCTATAATAAAAATCAATGAACAAATTCTAACGGGAAACCGGAAAAATCTCATAAAAAATCACGGCAAACGTCAATCGACAATGAGGAAAACATCATATAACCTCACAAAAACAAGGGTAACGATCTCGAACTACCAAGCCACACGGCAAGATCAAACCAAACACATTATAGTAGAACGAGAAGAGTATGTAAGCTAAAGGAGACAGAAACTTTATCAGACCGAACAAGCCACTCTGCTAATCACAATATTCAAATTGTGTACTCGGCTAAACGCAATATTCAAATTATGCCAATTCGGCTAATCACAAACATTCAAATTGTGCCACTCGCTAATCACAACCTTCAAATGTGCCACTCGGCTAATCACACATTCAATTGTGCCACTCTGGCTATTCGAATTGTGCCACTCGGCTAATCACAACAATCAAATTGTGCCACTCGTGCTAGTTATTGCGCCACTCGGCTATCACAGCCTTCAAAAAGAGCACGCGCTAATCCCACAACCAATGTTTGGCCACGTCTGCTAATAAAATAATACCAATCGGCTAATCACAATATTATAAATTTTACGCACTGCTAAACACAATATTAACTGTAGGAAAAAGGAATGCAAGCCACAACTTCAATTATCACCATGCGACTAAAAAGAATCGGACTGGCCGGGACCGCAGGACTGTGCCATACTAGAAAAACTTGAGAAAATTCAATCCTTCCCCTGGGCAAGTAGCTAAATAATCAATACTGCATTCATTTTTTCCATATCTTATTTTACAGAATTGAAAACACACCACTACTAAACTGTAAATATAAACGGCCCAATTCGGTCCCATAAGCAAAACGCAAAAGAGTAACTCCTTCGACACTATAGGCTTAGAGCACTGAATCCAGTGTCCCTATAGAGTCCGATCCACGGAAAATATTCCTTCCTGGGTCCATGGCGCTACTCCGAGTCAAGGTAACTACTGTCAAGTAAACACCTATAGATCTCGTAATAATAAACATACGGAAAGTTTCTGGCCCAACCTAACGAAAAAAACACAAAATATTAATCTAGCAAGATGTAAGCGACTGGTACAAATCTAGTACGTAACCTAGCTCTAGTGCACTTAGCAGTCTGCGATCCGTGGACCGGGGGGTACTAACAACCTGATCTATCCGTGTAATCACTGACGCGTGACCATTCCAGCCAAACTACGTTCTGGGGTCCATATGGTACCTCTACAACCTTAAATGGTGTAATGCCTATACAACTATGCAGTACCTCCAGTCACCTATAGGCCGATCCCAAAATACTTTAAGCACATGTAAAATCCTCATATTAATAAAATTCGTAAATTCTCTAAAATCCAACTATCAAGGAATTACTAATCCAGTTAAGATCATAACTGGTAGCATGCAAGGCTATAGCGCTTCATCACTAATGCAGAGCTTCAAACATACAATCAAATTATTCCCGCCGAAACCTCACAACGCTGTAATTGAAATTTCAAGAGTATAACAGTAGGCTCTGTAAAATCTGACAAATAGATAAGCGAACACGAGTTAAGAGACTAGACCTAGATAAATGGGAACGAGATCACGGTACCTGTCGAAAAAACATTATGTATAAATATATTTTGGAAACAGAAACAAAAAATAACGGATTAACCATGGATTAAAAGAATCCACATCGGCTTCCCACAACCTGCAAATTCTTCCACCCGCAAATTCAAAATACATCTAATCAAAACACTAGTATCTTCCTTTTTTTTTTTTTTTTTTTTTAAGAAAAATAAACACCATCGTACAACGCCGACATCAAGCCACATAAGCATGCCAACACAGGAAGAACTAGTATCAACTTCCGGGGTCATGATAGGGCATCCAGTGATGTAAACATCACCTATTGCTATCCAATAGTATCCCATCCAACAAATTTATTTCAACATTACACCTTTTTTTTGCCTCGACTTGTTCGATGTACAGGTTTCATAACCATACGGTGCGGGAGCGGATACTCCCTCCTGGAGCCTCTCGGTTCCGTCCCCCACCAGTGAAAACGTTTACAAAATATGAATATAGTCAAAGCAAAGTGCTACTCGACTCCGTGAGATAAAAAACGGCATACCTTACAGGCAGTGATCTAAAAACTCAATCCCAAACGATGTACAGTCGGCCTACACAGCTATGTAATTAATTCGGTGAAAAGATGCTTATGAATTTCGATATAAATGACGATGCAAAACTGCATATATCGGACTCGTGCGCACCTCCTGAACAAATCAGTCGCTGTATTGGAATGGAAATAGTCCCACATCATAAAGCTTGCCTACACAGGCTAATTGTGGAGAAAGAAACCTGAAATACCAATCGGTTATTGGTAAGACAACAAAATAATTACATACTAACTAATCAGATTAAAATCTGCGTTAAAGAAGCCCAATAACTCAATGTTGATTTAACAAATGGTGCAAAACTGCTATGTTTAATAAAGACCTCTCAATCAAAACGAACCGCCGACATCTGGAAAAGAACCAGGGATTATAGGGCGCTTTGCACGGCAGGTCAATAGATTATCTTGGCCAGATCCTGCTCCAGAACAACCCAGCATGGCCGAGAATCAAAGGAATCACCTGTAGATACTGATGTCAGGTGACCAGGTTGCATCTTGATTCTTTGCATCCTTGGATGATCTGAAGGGCAACAAAAGGCATTCAATATAGGTTACCTTCCGTTCAAGCGGCCTAATACTGCAAATCCCAACGTCATACTCAACTCCTACACAGTTATTATCACGATTGTTTGAAAGTAAAATATACAACTGCCTACACAGGCCTAATTTGAATGAATTCAGTGAAATAATCTTATGTATTGTCGAATATATGACGATGCACACTGCAATATATCGGACTCATCGCACCTGAAAACATCAGTTCGCTGATTGGGATGGAAATGTTAGTCCCACATCATACAGCTTGTCCGCACAAGGCTATTATGGAGAAAGAAACCTGACATTAAAATCGGTTTATTGGTAAGGCAACAAACTATATTACAATACTACCAAAAGTAAATCTGGTTGAAAAAGCCCAAAACATATGTTAAATAATTTAACAAGGGTGCAAACTGCTATTTGTAATAAACTCTCAATCAAAACACCGCCGCTCTGAAAAAGATCAGGGATTATGCGGCAAATCCCAACGTCATAGCAACATACCTACACGGGTCATTATAACGATTGTTTGCTCAATAACATCATCATGAAAATATACAACTCATAAGAGCTCAAATACTATATAATAAAATATAAGTAACAATCAATTAAGAGAAAGCCCATGTAAGGCCTCCAGAAGCTTAAAATATTTTCAAATTCTCTTATATGAGGCAAACGTGTTCTTTAAAACGGTGAAACTACTGGTCACCAATAGCGATAAAATAGAAGACCATACTGAATGTACAACTGACTACACATAACGCAATGAAACTACAACCGCTACACTTCAACCGGCAGCAAGTGTGGAACAGAAACCTGAAATTGAATAGTGAAATTATTCATTGCACAAATAAGTTGATAGCTGTAAGATTGCACTTAAACACATCAATAACATGAAAGATTGCATTTACAACAAATCCGAAATGGCACAATGCGAAAAAACTCACCACGCAATCCCACGCCTGCAGGCGATGGAGCGTACGGAACTGTAGCATCAATTGCTGTAATACGATGGCGGAAAAATTCAAAACCGAAAAAGCTCAAGCTCATGGCAGAACTTAACAACCCAACAGCAGCACAGGCCTGAGTAACATGACAAAACCTCATTTCGGTAAAAAGATTTCATCTTCACATACTTTTATCTCCACAAAGAAATCCACACTACTCCGGGTGGTACAATTCTTACATCACAACCAACCAAGAATTAGCTTCTAACAAGGGCCTGAAATAAAATTGAGCATGGCTACAGAGAAATTAACGCTAGATAACGGAGAGAAGAAAAGTTGACGTCTGCCTGCGAGGCGGGCCGACCGGCCCAATGACGAATCTCTGCAACATCTCCTCACGTTACACACACCTGTAACTAATCCTCATGCAAAACCGTTAATCCGACTATACTATTGAAAATACATATACTGTTTGCTCTACGATCAATACGATGGTCAAAACATAGCGAGTCATCCCTTGTAGATTAACATACGTAAATGTGAAATACTAACCTGTATAAGCACGAACAACACTTTTAACCGGACCTCAACAATTATTATAACGATCCTCGGTTTGGCCGCCGGCACCGCTACTCCATTGCCATAACACACGCAAAAGAATCCTCAACCACCAACAAAACGAAGCACGTCGTGCTAATTACTACGTCACACCACCCTGCACCATGCATTTCATGTATGTGTGTGATCTAATTCCAACCAATTACTGCAAGGGGTCGTGCATGTACAAACAGTGGAAATCCGATGCGACGTGACCACGAGGTTGCGATGTCATGTAATGAATGTAAAACACGAACGATCGCAACTAGCAAAAACGGTATAGATGGAACGATGTAATGGAATGGAAATGTTTTGAAGAATGTGTGGTTTTTGCATGTGCATATCAGCAATGTCAGTAGCATTAAAGACGATGTCAGAACTAAACCACTGACATTTTCGACTATGGACTTTGATCTATGCAACACAAAGTGTACTAAGTGTCTATGAAAGTATTATGAGCAAAATGGGAATGAAATGTAATTGGATAATTTGAATCAGGTGCAAGCTTTCTGAGCTTTGGTATAGCGCTCTTATACAGGTGACACAACCAGGTTATTATATTATCAAGTGGCGAGCTTTCAATATGCGGTCATAATGATGTTGTAAGAAAGTCGTTTGTATAAGGCAGGTGCGCAATTGTGAATCCTGAATATGGTAAGGTGATATGGGGCCTCATCATTACTTCATACGTTACCTAAATAATACGACCATACAATAGTCAATAAACGTAGTTCTTAAATAAAATAATAAAATTAAAAATATTTGAAAAAGAAAATTGGCAACAAACATTAAACGGCAAACTCTTTCAGCTTCTTTAGTCTAGAGAATTCGGGGAATTACTTGTTCATTGTACATAGCAACAGTTTGTAGAAGAACCATACAGTATACATATAACGTGTATAGTCCCAGTAGGCCAACGTTATTTCAATATGGCTCCAGGAGGATACAGTGAAGATGCGAAGAATAGTTTAAAGGTCCATGCACGATCGCTAATAGCCTCGTCCCCAGAAGCCCCAGATTTGACGGAAGTGGTCAACATTGTGATATAGCATAAGAAAGCTACTATTTTTCATTTATACCCTGTGAAATCTTAGAGCCAAAGATGTTTGGTTTGGAAGTTTAAGAACGAAAATGTGCCCTATTTTGGTCGACCAATATTAATTCCCACACAGTACTCTATCGGGGCTTGAAAATCCGTTTTAGCTATCGTATCAAAACGGATTGAAATATCGGCACGACATTTACAGGTGGGGTTTGGAGGTGAAGGCCAATCTATCAAGATTGAAACTTCATATCCTTAAATCGGCCATCCCCCCTTTAATAAATCTGAGGGCGTTTAATTCCTAAAACATTGTTCACAGTGAAGTGATATGAATGTTAGTAATCGATGTATTAAAATGTACAGAAAAAGATCAATTCAGACAAAATAAAGTAAACAAAAGTAAGTTTTGTTAAATTGGCCTTTTCTTTTCAAGTCAATTTCTATTGTTTTTAGGCAGCGAAGCGATTTCTGGATAGATTAAATGCTTCTTCCCTATTTCACCTAATGGTGACCCAAAACTTTCCACAGCTCCTATATCAGCGCGAATCGGGTATGTGATGTACGGACAAGGATTGGTAAAGGCAGTGCTGCCTTTCAAAAGTTGACCAACATCTGGCGATCTAACTGTATTATCAAACAACAAAATGCAAAATCTTCCAGAGCCATGTGCTGTCTTTCCTGCTGTATGGGGCTGAAGCAAAACCGATACATTCAACAACGACTTGACAGTTTCACAAATCGGTGTTGTAGCCGCATCTTAAACATCAAATGGCAAGATCAGGGATAATCCACCTCCAACTTCAGGAAATGGTACAACTCCCAAAAACATCTGAGATAGCTAGACAAGAGATGGAAAAAACTAATTTCTGGGTCAAACGTACTATACGCAGCCAACAACGCGCCTCCCTAGACAAACTTGACTGGACGCCAACACGAGGCCGAAGGAAAAGGGGAAGGCCAACAGCCAACACGTAGGCTCCAGTTGCGTAGCTAGCATATCGGGGCCCGTGGACAAACAACAACCGGGGCCCAAGTTTTTAGCACGATTCATCGTACCTTTCTTCACATGGTGGCGACTTTTGTATGGGTCTTCAATAATTTTCACTTTTATCGTTGTCCCTTTTTTTTACGAATAGGCCACCTGGCTTATAATGCAAGCGGCCTATGTCAAAGACACAATGATAGAGGTATAGGCCCAGATGCATAGAAATCGTGCTACCAAACCCCACCACCACCACCCCTCCCCACCGCAATACCCAAACACTGAAACACAATTTTAAGTAACAATTGGAATCACTGTACTTTAACAATTAAAATGTTTCTAAAATTTATGTCCAGAAAAAAAACAAAAAGAGTGTGTAAAACACCTTTATACCGCTTAATTATATATAATATATTTTGCGTTTATAGCCGCGCCCGATATTTTCCTTACACTACTTAAGTGCCCAACGGTGGGGGTGGTTTCCATAGTACCGCAACATTTGATTTTTTTTTGGCGATTTTTCGTTTACGCAATAAATTTTTCAAGGATTTTTTTTGCTAATTGTCTGATTTATGATACGCTTCTCCTGATACTAATAAAAAAAAATTTAATCCGCCCACGCTTCATTAGAATAATTAATTGGTTCCCTAGGACCCCCCCCCCCCCCCCCCCACCCGGGCACAACGAGTGAAAAATCAGATATTTTTACTAATGTAAATATTAAAGTAATTAAATTCTCGGGATTTATTTGCTTAGATATATACCTTAGCAGGCAATTAATTAATAATACTTAAATCAAATAACCTTTATATCTGATAGCTCCATTTAATTTGGTCTAAGAACCTGCTCTACTGTGTTACGTTCTATGGGGAAACCAAGGCGATTTTAAGTTTTTGAGAAAATACAAGATGGTATAAATTTGGCTATAATTTTGCAATGATTACTTAAATTGGTTATCTAGAGTCGATATAATGAATTATTTTGGTTCAACCTTAATTGGAGTTGCTGAGGCTGGAATGTGCGAACCAACTCTTTTTCGGAGAGTGACAATTTCCATTGGCCATAGGTTCCTAGTTCAAAGTGGGAGTTTCATTTTTGTTCTGGGCATGTGGTGCTTACGTGAACCCCATTTAACTTGTGTTAGTGTCATGATCAAACTCCCTTGGGAAAGTAGGTATCTGGGTGGGATCCCTAGGAACCCCCCCGCCACCCCCCAAAAAAAATGGCACTAACGGAAGTTTTTTTTTTAGCTTGGGAGCACGAAGTGTTAAAAAAATGCAAACTTGTTCAATCATAATGCATATCATTCACGCGTGGGTAATCTAAAGAAAAATGTTACTCAATAATACAACTGAACATTAATGCACAAGAGCTTATATAATACCTGAGAGCCCCACCTCCCACATCTTGAGATTTCAAATTCTATGAAATAAGCCATGTGTTAAGAGATGACTCTCGCACTCTCTCACTTCTTCCGCCATCTAATTATAGTACCCTATCTCCGGGGCCCAATTCCCCATTTCTGCAAACCTCAGTGTTAGAATTCAAAGGGACATGTCCGATCGCATGGCCTCCGTCCGCCAGCTAATCCCAATTTTGGTATTTGAAGAAAGCTATATTTTAATCATTTCCCTTTTAAATCTTTTGGGGCTAAAGGATGTTTGGTTTGGATGTTCATGAGTGAAAATGTGCCCCATTTTGGTCGACCAATATTAGTTTTATCACAGAGTCTTTGGGAATTCAAAATCACGTGTTTAGCTCTCACAACAAAACGGATCAAATATCGGGCTGAAACTTACAGATCGATGGGGGTTTGGAATGAAGGTCATATCTATCAAATTTAAAACTTTCAAACTTTTAAATCGGATCTCCACCCTTTAATGATAATCTTTCAGGGCCGAATGTGCCAATTGTTGTCAAAATACGGACGTGGGTCCAAAATTTAAGAAATCATAATCATCTTGGGCTCATACACGTGTCACTGAACCCACGCTAAACGCACATATGCTTTAGTCTTCAAGGGCCCCCCCCAGGGCCTTTTTTCTCAAACTCGTTTTTTTTTCTCTAGAAACTTCGGGGCCCCTGCCTCTTATTCTAGAACATCTAGTATGTCAGAATTTTGCCATTTGGGGGGGGTCAAATAGTCCCAAAAGGGAGTCCAACATTTTAATATAGAATAACAAACCACCGCGGGACCCATGACGAGGGTAACTGACACAATGTCATAATTTGGGATCTGGGACCCTGATAAATGGCCCATAGCAATTTTTAAATGCAGACTTGCAAACGTTGACATTAAGATAGGGCCTCTCGCTTATCGGTATATGCCAGGCTAGAAGGGCCCCAGGATTGATAAATGCAGCGTTACAGCATTAGGCCTTGTTTTGAAAAGCAAATTTTATAATATTTGTTCTCCCTCTCTCTTCGCCTCCCTGTCTCTTTCTTTTTCTCTTTTTCTCCTCCCGCTCTCTTTTTTCTCCAATCTCTTGGGGGCCCCTAACCTCTCGGGGCCCGTGGACTTTGTCCACCCTGTCCCTATGGTAGCTACGCCCCTGTCACGTACCCTGAGACACTCCATTTCTGACGATGCAACAGCGCTAGGTTTCTCCCTGAAAGACCTACCAGGAGCAGCCCAACACCGTCAACTGTGGCGATCTCTCTCTTCCTGCCTGTATGCCGCCAGTGATGGCTCGCGCTCAGGGAGATAGTCAAGTAAGTTATACACCGTAAAAATTTGTTGATAGGCATACTAAGTTAGGGTGTTAAACTGTGTTAGTCAGTGATTTATTTGGTTAAGAATCAATTTTTCCAGTAGGCCTATACTGTATTTTACCAGGTTTTGTTGGCAGAATGATTCTGGTAAAATTTACAGAATTTGTTTTACAGTGGTGTATGTATATGTAAAAAACACGATATGTTTGAAAAATGGAGGGCGCCCTTCTCATGAAATCTCTGAGTTAGCCTTTTACATGAGACCCAAGATTTGTTTTCGCGTTTTTTTTTCCTACTTTTTTTTTGTAATGTCACATAACTTTTGGATACGCATCTTTTGACACAAAACGTATTAAAAAATAAAATCCGTGTACACCGTAGTTAATTAGCTAATTGCTTGGGTCCCTAAGACCCCCACCCCCCCACCCCTCTTTAGGCACCAACGGAGTGTGACTTTTTGAAACTGAAAAGTCAACAAACTTTGAAATCACAATATATAAAATTTCTTGCCGAGATATGCACATATGCAAATGTACCTAAATACCTAAATATCAAAGAAAACAATTTAAACCCTATATGCCTAAAGCATTTAACATTTTAGATCGCATGTTTCGCGCCTTCCCTTGATGGAAATATGGACCCCGCAAAAATTACAATGCTGTAAAAATGGCAGTACGTGTGTGATATGTGCTAATTTGTCCCTTTTCGGCATATATCAATATATTCTAAAATCATTTGTTGATGCCGAGTGGTGAAATCTACATCTATATAGTTCAATGGCAGCTCTATCGTGTCCAAACACTGTGGTTCTCAATATGAAATCAGCCTGAGAATGAGTAGGTTCTACAAACATCTGGCTGCCTTCACTGAATTCCGCAAGGTCCTTGTTTGTGTGCATTGGTGCGCCAGCAATTAGCAGACCAGATATGCGTTTCCACAACCACAGGTATGTCCTGCTTCAGTGAGCCCCACTTTCTGCAAGGAAACCTTAGATCGGCAGGCCAATTATTGTTCTCAATCTGTTGGGGGCATCGCCATTCAACAGCCCATGTGGAGTCAGCTCCAGGTGGGAGATGCGCACCAGGTTTCATACCAATAAGATGTTACTTGGTTGATGGCAAGTCTTCTTTCCACAATGCACCTCTCTTAAGCTCCTTAGGAACTGTTTCAAGAGGTTGGACTTTGGTAGAAGCTCTCCTTTGGATTTAAGGGCGATTGGAAGCAGGTATCTGTCCCGACATAGGTGCTTCACTTTGATATACTTAGCAGCTACTTGGCTCTTGCATGCTCGCTACGCTAACGACTGATGTCTGTGGAGCGTATTCCGCAAGATGGTATAATTTTTCCGTTGGTGTTTTGACGGAGGCAAAATCCCGTGATACCCGGCAGAAGGCTTTAATGCGGATCAAGCTTCTTGTCAGGGGGTTTGATCTTTCCCATACAGGACAAGCATACTCTGCACTGAGTAGCACAGGGCAAGGTCCGTCGATCTTAGGGTATAGGCGAGCACCCCATCTTGTGCCGTGAATTTGTTTCAAGATGTTATTGCGTGGTCATACTTTACTCTTCGTCTTCTACGATGTGGGTCTTATAAGAGAGAGTGTGGGGTCCAAGTTAACATCCAGGTAAAGTGTTATCACAGTGCTCCAGTGGGGTGTTCCAGACCAGGTAACGTTAAGCTGACGCTTGGCTTCACGTGTTTGCGTAGATGAAAGCATAACACCTGTGTTCTTGGATGGATTTGCACGTAGGTGGTTTTCTCATAATAGGAAGTGATTGATCCAAAGCTTTGGAGAGTCGCTCTTCAACAACTTTGAAGTCTGCATCTTTGTGCCTAAATTCCAAGATCGTACTGCTCAAATAAAACGACAGTTTCCTGCCTCTCGAGTTGGTCGTTGGTATAGATGTTGAACAGGAGAAGGTTGCAAGCACGCTCTCTTTTGTAGCCTTCTTGAGCATATGCCATCGGCGGCTCTTCGCTCCTATAGCTGAACAAAGAAACATCCTGTTTGCCAGCAATGCTTTGATAAGCTCAGTCAGCGGAAATCCTTGTTGTTTCCAGAATCTTATGGAATAGGCATCTGTGATTGAACAGTGTCGTACGTTGTTGATAGGTCGACAAACACTACTCCAGTTACCACGGCCCTTTTCAAAACCATCCTCAATGTGTTGAGTTAGGTTGAGTACTTTTGCTTGTTGTTGATTTGCCTGGCCGGAAACTTGCCTGTTCTGGTATGAGCGGGTCGGCTATCACAGGTGTGATACGATGAGCAGGAGACGTTCAAAGAGCTTGTAGTATGGTGAGGAGTGATATTGGTCTGCTAAGCTATTGGGATTGGATGGATCTTCCCAGGCTTTAATGAGTGCCATAACTGTGCTTCCTCCAGGATCTTTGGGAACCGGTGGGAAATAAGGCAGCGATGGTAGAGCTTCAGAAGCCATTCATTTGCCTATGGGCCGAAATATTTCAGCTGCCAGTTGAGATGTTATCAAGGCCTCTGCTTTTTCTGGTTGGAGTTTAGCAATACCGGATTCCCATTCGTCCCATGTGGAAGGGGCGAGTGAAACCAGGGTCGACACTAAACCTGTTAGAGTCTAGTTTGATCTCTTGGGCTTCGTGCAGAAATTGGCATTTAACAAGCATGGTGGGGAAACTTAGTTGGGTTGTGACATTTGCATCCTGTGGAAGTTCTTGTGGAAACCCTCGGACTTCGGAGGTAGACCATGACTTTGCTTGCGGTTAGTGGGTCATATCGGTGGATTCAATTAAAGTAGCCAGGTTTTAATCTTCTCCGAGGAGATCCTCTCCGAAACTTCCTCACCTTTATCAGTTGTTTCAGCCGAAAAAGGATCAGCTTCAAAAATAGTGATATACTCTTGGTATTCTCGAGCACATTCCTTGGAAAGGCCTGGTATATATTCGGTCCTAAGCTCGGGTATGAATCTCCGGGGCCAGTCTTGTCACTTGTTGGGCAAATTGTCATAGTTATGGGCTTTTGGAGCAATCCTTTTCACGTTCTGATCCAGGTAATCAGTAAATCCTTGCCAGTCTACTTTCTTATAGGTTAAGCGCGCTTAAAAGGCACTTTGTTTGGTCTTACTGCAGCGTTGACTTTTGGATACCGATTGGTCCATGTTGATTTAGTGGGGACAGGATCTGAAACAATCTTGCAACACAAGTTAGAGATGTTTACTACAATAGCTAGATCAGGGTTATAACGTCTCTTCCAACGGGCGCTTGAAATGATGGTGGCAGCTTAGGAGTCTGAAGGAGACACAGATGTTGACTGTCTATCCATTCTCGCAGCTTGCCCATCTTTGTTAGTATTATTGTAGCCCATGGGTAATATGGCTGTCTGAAATCGCCAATAAAGAATTGAGGTTTGTTGGATTCCCAAGGCTGAGTTCGCGAGGGGTTTGAAGTCTACTGATGGAGGTTGGTAGAGGATATAACTATGACAGAGCTTGAGCTCAATGGTGAGGACTTCGATGTTGTTGTCATCAGACATTGGGGTTGACTCTATGGGTGCTGTTTTCACATATATCATAGCACTTCCATATTGTCGTTGTGGTCTCTCGATGGCAAGGACCATTCATGGTCCGGGGCGGCCACTTGTATTCCAAGGTGCATATCATGCTGTGTATGGCCTTACCAAACTACCATAAGCGCGTATTCCACTTTGCAAGAAAAACACCCTAGCACGTATTTCGGGTTTGATTTGCTATCCTAAACAAGTACTTGGGCTTGAATTGCTACCCTTAACAAGTGTTTGGCTTAAATTTAAAACCTAAACAAGTAATTTGCATGACAGTTTAAAATACACCCTAAACAAGTATTTTGACATAATTTTGCTACCCTAAACGAGTACGTTATAAAATGTGCCTTTCACAAAGTAAATTTTACAATTATTTCATAGAAGTTTTTTTTTATTTAACTCTTTGTGTAAAAGATCATTTTACATCTTAGCTACAGACTAATAAGTTTTAAATCTACATTTAAATTTCAAGTCTTTTTGAAGTTGTCCTATTTCTTTGAAATTAACGGGTCTTATCGGGTGTCGCCAATTGGACAGTTTTTCCCGGCATATTCACAATTTCATTGAACTACGATAAAACACCCGACTAAAATATCCCGACTTATTTGA
This sequence comes from Ophioderma brevispina, assembly GCA_023653785.1. Taxonomy (NCBI): domain Eukaryota; kingdom Metazoa; phylum Echinodermata; class Ophiuroidea; order Amphilepidida; family Ophiodermatidae; genus Ophioderma; species Ophioderma brevispina. The sequence continues at coordinate 104,402 of JAMKCH010012041.1, read as the reverse complement.
TTGACATAAATTACGAAGACGAGAAACTACTCTCTTAATTCCCTTAGACTTATTTTTAAGTTAACAAGACTGGAATAGAGACAAAACCTTTTTTGGACTTAAAACCTTAAATCCGTGAAAAGGCTTACTTAAAATAAGTCCTTTTGATTTGAAAATAAACCTTGAAATGAGTTAAAACTGTTTATAAAATCATTTAAAAAAATTTATATTTGAATCTAAAGGAATTGTTTTTAAATTCCTATAAGTTTGTCACTAATTCCAGTCACATAAGACTTAAAAATAAATCTAAGGAATTAGAGAGTTAATTCTGTTTACGCACATAGGCCTACATTCTAAGGATCATCTTAGTGTGAATAAACACGAACATGAAATGAAGCTCCAAATTATAAGGGCTTTATCTGTAGGAGACGGCGACGACATGAGGGAAAATAAGCTAAAATAAGGCTGAAAACGGTAAAAATCACTCGGAGAATCTACCATGTGAAATTCAAAGGAAAATCGGGAAACAAAACCCACTATTTCCAGCATTTCAATGTATTTTTTTACAAGTTACTCAAAATATCACATCCTAAACACGTATTTTTCGACGTGAAAAAGCAACCCTATTTTGGTAATTTTTGGACGATTTTGATACCCTGAACATGTACCGCGCGTCATCGCCTTGATCTCAAAAAACGACCCTAATTACGCGTTTTGTACACGAGCATGAAATCCACCTTGGAATAGAAGTGGCCCCCCCGGGTACCTGGTATGGGCGGGGGGGGGGGGCGGCGGGGGGGGGGGTGGTATCGATCCTCTGTGGGTTCATGCAGACATAAGACATCGCATTGGAGATTGTTTACACATATCAGCAATGACTTTTACTTTTGCATCAGAAAAACCTCCACGTTCAATGATGTATAGTCAAGGCAGACCTTAGAAAAAGGCTGCGCTGAGGTCTAGTCTTGATGGTGTGTACTTAAAGACACTATCAGCTTGATGATCCCGGAGATAAGAAATATTTGAAATTTGTCTGAATAGCTTAAAGTGAAGGATAAGTCTGTAGACTCCCATTAGGTATGTTTTCCAACTGAAAAGTTGACAAGAAAAGAGAAGAAAACAGCAAGTTCGAGATATGAATCCCATTCACTTCAACGTTGTAGTAATTGTCCGTAGGACACAATGACTAAAATATCCGATTTTGTCTTATTAGGTTGCTTAGACTATTCACTTGCCGGTATTGTTAGGATTAGAGTATACTTGTTACAAATGCAAAACTGATTTTTTATGGATTTTTTCGATTTTATGATTTAGCAAATCACTGATAGTGTCTTTAAGAAATGATGTTAAGGGGAAAACGGTATGGTCAACAGGCGACCACAAGAAGGTTCTCTACTTTCTCCCCAATGGCAGCTATTTTGAAATCATTCGCCCACTTTGAAATTCAAGATGCTGCTAATGTAATGGGAGTGTCTTAATGTTTCTTCATCATTATAAGTGGAATTATGCTTAAGTCTGACTCAGAGATTTCGAACTATTTATTTTTTTGGTAATAATGAAAAATAGTAAACTAGAACTAAAGATAATAACCTAAAATGCACCAATTTGAAATTGAGATGAATCGGATTTGTCGTTTGCATGCAGTAAGCATTATTGTGTAGTATTTACGTCCCCCCATTTTTAGGATTACTGTGTTATAACAAAAAAATACGGATCCGGAATTTTATAACAAAGTGTGATTTTCTATTTTTTATTTGAAGGAATTCGATTTAAGATTAGCAATTTCACACAGTGATTAGTATATGGGACCAAAGCATATGTACATGCAAAAAAACACGAATTTTTTGGATTGCGGCGCCCTTCTAGAGGTAATCTCTGAGTCGGCCTTTAATATTGATAATTAGTGTCAGTCATTATTGAAATATAAGATGGCAGGTATTGACATTGACCTAAATCACTGACCAGATGCAAACATTTACTTGGCCTTATTTGGACAGAATATAGCCCTTCAAGATGTACACCTCATAATTGGGTTGAATTCCAAATATAGTTCATTGGCGGCCATTTTGAAATCAGTCGCCATCTTGAGATTCATTGTTACTGCTATCTATTATTATAGGCAGCTACAATGTCAACAGTGTGTTTTGAGAACTCCTCAGAATTACCAATGTGGGGTTGTCCTTAAAGGGGGGTGGCCCGATTTAAGGATATGAAGTTTTCATCTTGATAGATTGGTCTTTACTACAAAACCCCATCTCCGGCCCCATCTGTAAAGTTTCGCGCCGATATTTCAATCCGTTTGGATGCGAGAGCAAAAAGCATGATTTTGTAAGCCCCATAGAGTACTGTGTAAAATTAATATTGGTCGACCAAAAAGGGGCACATTTTCGCTCATAACTTCCAAACCAGACATCCTTTTGCTCTAAGATTTCACAGGGTAAATGAGAAAAATGGTAGCTTTCTTCTGATACTAAAATGTTGACCACTTCCGGTAAAATCTGGGGCTTCTGGGGACAAGGCTATTAGCGATCGGGCCATGGACCTTTAAAGGACATCGCCGGATAACACTGTAAAAAAATACAGTGCAATTTACAGGAAAATCCTGTAAAAAATTACAGTATGTGGCTGTAATTGGAAATACAGGAAAGTACTGTAAAATTTATGTTCAATATTTCAGGCCTATAATGACAAAATTTAAAAATGAAGCCTTTATTTGAATTTTAATGAGTAACAACATTATTATACACCGATGAATCTTTAATAAGTACTAAAATTACAGGAAAAAAACATGCTGTAAATTTTACAGGAAAATCCTGGCATCAATATAGCTTTTACAGGTTTTCATTCAAATTTACTCTATATTTTACAGTTTGATGTATTTTTTTTACAGTGAAGGAAAGAAGGATGCCCTGTGTAGTTTTCATGAGAACGAATGAACTTTAAACGTTCCACATTTAGTCCAGGCTACAGACCATGTGACCTTGTTATACCATATATATAATGTTTTTCAACGGTTTCTAGACCAGTTTTCCTGCGGAATCTGAATCCGATGGATGCCAGACAAAAAACCTTGAGCATTTTCGAAGAAATGCAAAAAATCAAAATGGCCACCAAAACACTAAAAACTCATATGTTAATTAATTACTCAAAAGTTGTAATTTTTTGGGCTGTCTAGTCAAAACACCCATTATGACCAATTAAAACATGATTCATTAACCACCTAATTAAGAGATTCAACATGGCAGCCGATACAACAAAACATCTGATATTTATCTACTTTTGACCGTAGAATGGTAACTTGGTATATATGCCAATGCTTTATCAATCAATATATTAATTGAAACCATTATGAATAGCTTTCAACAATTTGATAATCACCCAAATCAATAAACCATTCAAGATGGGTCCAAAATGGTAAAATTCAGTACTACATATAGCAAAGAGCTGCCATTTTTGTTATATCACTATACTTGATTTAGAGAATTTAAATATCATACATAATCAAATTGATTCCGATATCTGTCTGCAAGATGCCATCCAAGATATAGGCCGGTTCAATATGGGCCATCAATGTCAATCATAAAGTCAGTAAGTCATTCACACGATTATAGGCTAAAGATACATATTTTGTTGTTTAATTAGAGAATCCTTCCAAAAAATCCCAGTAAGGCTATCTTAAGTGTCAATTGCTGAGAAGTCGTTTTATTCATAAAAATATCCCAATATGGATGCCAATGGACCCCAAAAAGCGACCAAACAAAGAATATATATCTCTACTGACTATTAGTGATCGAATTTTTCCCCGCTAAGTGCGTGCCATTTCCAGCCATATTGGCAACCCATCTTTGAATGGCATCTTACATTTCTCGATTCCTCTGATTAACTAATGATGTGTAACATTGACTGATTGAACTTACAGGGATATACACAAACATTGCGGTACTAGGTTAGACAACTATCAATTAATACCATCTCAGAGTATCGAAAGCCATTTGGATCCTATAATGAAGGAATTTTTTCTAATCACATTTTTAAATAATATTTTATGGTTCCTAATTACTTTCTTTACTGGCAAAACAAACCAGGATAGATACCAAATTACCAAACTGCAGTCAAAATAGATCCCTATCAGGGCACTTTATATTGTATTGACGGCCCAAATTGAATTCACTGATTACGTGGTTACAAAATCATATGTTAATTGGTCACAATGAATGTTTAACGTGACAGGCTGAAAAATTACACTTCTGAGGAAACAAGAGATGAATGTTTTGTGTTGGTCCCGGGGGGGGGGGGGGGGTAACTCAGTAGAAAGGGTTAGGTGACATATGTGCCGCCGATATGGGTCGCAGTTTCACGCCTTACTATAAAGATGGGTCGTTTTCCCACCAGGCTACTATAAAGAGGTCCACTTTTTTAGGTCATTGCTATTATATAAAATGGGTTCCATTTTCAATTTTTGGTCGAATTTTACTATGAACATGGCGTCAACTTTGTCCGATTTTCGCTAAAATCACAATGAAAATGGTTGATTTCTGCTTTGTTGAAAAAAGTACTATGAAAATGGGCCGATTTGCTAAGATAAATATGAAAATGGTGCGAATTTCAAAGCCAACTAAATGGGTCGAAATTTCGGAACCAACTATTATTAAATGGGTAATTTTTGTACAATTTGGTCCACTATAAACATGGGGTCGATTTTTTTACTGGCGGAGGCACACCCGTACCAAATTTTGGGGTCGAGTACCCCCCCCCCCCCCCCCCCCCACGGGGTTTTGGTGGCCATTTTGATTTTTGGCTTTTCTACCAAAATGCTCAGTGTTGCTCGTCTGGCATCCATCGGATTCAGAATCAGCACAAAAAAACTGGGTCATAGAAACACTTGAAAAACATTAATATATCTAAAAAAACAAGGCTGATATGAGTTATCATGGACTGTAGAAAAAATGGACTAATTATAAAGCTCAGAAGTTTACTCTTGCGTCTTTCAAAAAAAATAACCACTCCCCAAAATACGCTTTTATATTAAAATATAATACAGGCTTCAATTTGGTCGTTGAAGTTTCCATGAGCCCTTTCCCCCTCAAGAACCACAATGCCGCTTTGCAAGAATATGCCTAGTAACATAGGCTAGAATGAGTGGTATTGTGGTATTGAGAGGGAAAGACCCTTTTTTGCAATTTGTATTCTGGAGCGAGGGAACCACTAAAAGAAAATTGGCAAGAAAACCAAAAAAACCCTGTAGAGTGACCTTAGCGCAAGTCAATTCAATGGCGCTGCGTGTAGCCATGCTTTATCATTTAAGATGGAGGTAAAGTATTGTCTTCCAGAGTTCTAAAAGGTTTTGGTACCCTTCAGTAGCGTGCTAGGATTTGACGGGGGCGCACAGATTGGGGGGGGGGAATGTGCCAACGCAAAGATACTTCAATAGGTTAGTGCCAAGGAAGCAGTTATTAGTAACCAATTTAATGAAGCTCATCAGGCAACCACACGCTCAAAAAAAAACAGCTTACAGCTTTTTAGACAAGTACCGACGGACCGGTATGTACCGACAAAAATCTCGGTCGGGGGGGGGGGGCATGCCCCCACTGCCCCCCCCCCCCCGGCTTACGCCATTGCGGGACATTCATAAAGGGTTGGCCTATGAATCCTCTTCTAGCTTATGAAGGACATAAGGTCTATCTTGGTATCCACTGGGCTCCATAAACAAAAGGGCACTATGAAACATCTTCCAATTCTTTGGAATCTTTTAATCATAATGGCCAAATGCTCATGAAACGGAGGGCATGCTCAACGCTTTGCTTTTTCCCGGGGCTTTTTCCCATGAGGCATTGCCCTAAAAGTTCATCACACTTTTCTATTTTTTCTCGATATGAGTGTTTTGTAATTTTAGCGATTACAATAAACTACCCTGCTACATGATCAAGTGTACAAACACCAATTAAAATTGATCAGTGGGGTAAAAATTTACCTGTTTCTAGTGGGTTCATAATCGACAGTAGCCTGCGGGGTCAAAATTGACCCTTTTGGGTTAATTTTGGACCAATTTAAGAGGATTTTCTTGCCACATGCTGCAACCAATGCATCCCTAAATATCTACACTTTTGCAACTGAGCGTAACGGAATTACCGCCCCCATATGATAGATTTTCATTCTCTCACTTTTAATCAAATTCAAAGCATAATTCTCCAATGCTCCTCAACACATGATATCGCACCGGTTCAACCGGATGTGCATCCTTTATTGCAAGCCGACACTTCCTGATATCTCACGCGTGATGGTGAAAGTCATCAAAGTGGTCAGGTGGGTTGGTGACGTAGGCTGGCGTTTGTAATCAATTTTCAGGCTCTGACAGTTGCCGTTGTGCTAATTCCGATTGTATGTTTCTTTCCCATCAATAGACACGGAATTATCGGAGTCATCAGAACACCAGCGCATCAATCGGCGGACGCGGATCACTTTTGTAGCAAGAAAAGAGGGTGCTGGCAAATTACCAGCACCTCCTCTCTCCAAGCACCGCCTTTCAGAGAACGTGATAACGCATAATCGAAGGTCATGAGTATCAATCCAATCAGATCCAAAAGTGTTTCATTGCCTAACTAAAGAAGCAATAAGAAATAAGTACACCTCTACGGATGAATGAAATTAAGAGCAAAGAAACAGGCGACCTATTTTAAAATGGCTGCGCCGTCATCAACGCGCAATGGTGAAAGGTGTATTTCCTATATTTGATCTTCCTTGGGTTATTTATGAAAAGTGGTTTTGGGAGAACTTCATAGCAGGCACCGGTTCAGACCATGCACTGATCTCTACAGTCCATGACAGTGCTTCGGACGTAAAAAGTTACGACCGGGGTTACGACCTTGTTCTTGGCATGGCACTCGCCAGTGGGGTGCTAAAGGGAACTTTTGACAAGGGACGATCCAGGAGGCCCTACTATATAGTAGGACCTTTTACGTGAGAAGCTAGGCTACGGTCAGACTGTTGACATGAAGAGCAAAGCAGCAATGAAGATATGAACAGCAGGCGAATGGGCATGTGAGTATTTTTGTTCGTTTACGCGTTGTCATGGTGGTGTCCTTGACATGCTTGAGGTTGTCAGCAATTTCGGTACATTAGAATTGGATGGTGGAAGTGGATGAGATGAAATAGCCTTGATGGGAACTGCCTTGCAGGTAATTTGTACATATTCGCCTGAGTTACACAGGTGTTGAGTAGATTATGATAAACTGCTAAATAGAGACTGAGATCATGGAATAGAGTATAGACCCATGAAACTTGAATCTTTCTCATGTTTTAGAGACCTCTGTCCAGCTCTGAAGTATGAAGTAAACACGCGGGTAGTTCGCAATGAAAACCTAACCCCTAAATATACGAGCAAATCAGACGCATTCTTTATCGGAATGACTTTTTCGTTATGGACCGCTCTTTTTAGTGTTGGCAGCAGAGTGTACTCAAAACGGGGGTAGCACAAATTACTGAATTCATACAACTCAGATAAAATTACTACTCACCCAAGTTGTTGCTATAATGTCCTTATAATACAACTCATCAACAGTGATTTGCAAAAAGGCTTAGATAAACAAAATATACATCTGGGTGATTCCTTTTTAAGGGTCGCACTCTTTGACATTTACCCCAAAATTCAACATTGATTATGATCGTGAAATGTTTGCTTCTAATGTAGAGGAACCTTATATTTTTTGAATCCAAAGGATTTTTAGACTTAAATTACCAAAAAAAGTCTATGATGCCAATAACTAAACTACTGAAATTGTCTGCACTTTGTTGGTCATGACTGGGACATGGACTTGAACATTAAACACCCCCTAAAGAAGAAATAGAAAATCTGAAATGTTTAATGTGCATATTTGAATGTGATTAGGGACCCTTTATGATACAAAAAGTGAATATCTGGGAAACTCTTATACTGAAAATAATGAATTAAAAACAATGTCGTACATAACTGGGACACAAAAACTTGTCAAAGGGCTAAAAGTTCTTTTTACACTCATTTATCACTCAAATCCATCTAATCTATACATTGAGAATATAAGTCCTAATCATTTTTTCAAGAGAAAAAGCCAGAGAAACCAATTGTTTCATTGCTTTGGTATTTCTCCCATGATTTTCATATGTTGAGGGGTATTTCCTAAAATTTTTGGGTGTCGGCATAACTGGGACATGAAGGTTTTGGTGTACCGGTTATGTCGGACTTTTCAAGTTCAGCAGGGGTTTTGGATGTTTGTTTTACCTAGAAATGTACAAAACACATTGTAAAACATTATTTGCAAGCATTCAAAAATACCTTAAGCTACTGTTCTGTAGAATACACAACTGAATTTACTCCTTTTTTGTGTCGGACATAACTACGGGACATGAAAACGGCTATTTAAAAAAACAAAGAGAGTCCTTGGATTATGGAAAGAGACTCCTAATGGTTGTTTTTGTGTAAATAGTATTCACATCTTTATCAAACATTTGATCACAGTTTTGAACTAATATACCACATATTAGGCACTAACCACTCATAAAAATGAGGGCTTTGACTGATTTTGTCACAAAAAACTGTTTTTGGCCCCTGTAAAAACAGGAATTAACATCTACAATTTGCTTGCACATGTGAGTAGTAATGGAGCTATTATTGCCGTGTTCGTGCACTGGGTGGACTATACAATTATATGTGGAAGGATTCCCTGATTTTGTATTCAGAAATTAATTCATTATGAATTTATTGCATTTTACACCACAAACTTAAGCTCTAATTTTTCCCTCTTATTTAAAAAAAAAGGATTATATTTTTTTAAAAACCATTTTATAGCTCCAAAAAAACGGCGAATATTTGCCAAACCTTTTGCTTCGGGAAGCCTATTCATTTTTCACGCATGCACTGCTACAGTTATTGTATACGGAAGTGCTTCTACCGTGATGCGAGTACATTGATATGAAAACGTTCATCACGGTCGAAGTTCCTTTTACTACGCCCATTAAAAGTTCATCACGGTAGAAGTTCCTTTACTAGGACGGCTGGGGCCGTATACATTGAACCGACTTTCATGCGCGCGTGCAAAGTACAAGCGCACTGCAACTGAAAGGCGGCACGGGATATACGCGCGCGCGCGGCCACTTCATACTTCAGACGAGGACAAATATAGGTACTTTCGTTGATCCCCAGCTCCTCATTAATTTTGGTCACCTGCCTTAACCATAGGCGGAAAAAACACATAGGGATTTACTTTGTCCACTGTTTCGTCTGATGCAGTTGTCTGTGGTGTTGAGGTCTGTTGATGGTTGATGTTGTCTGTGGGTTGCAAGTCTGTATTACCGTGGTGAAAAAGGGTTAACCCCAACGATTAGACAAGCGCATTCTCCACAACGGCGTAACCAAAACGAGGTGCCCAAAAGTATTAGAAAGAGCATACGCATTTCAAAGTGCCAAAATGCTTTGAAAAAATTGGGGTCACCGTTCCAAAGTTGTCTGTAAGTGAGTAGTTTAACGTTTCGATGTGTATGATATCGTCCAAAGTGTATAGACTTTGTGTAATTGCCAGTTGACAACTACTTTATGGGAATATTTGGTGGGATTGGAATGACAGGGTATGTAATGTTCTTAGCAAGAAGCGCAAAGCCTTGTCAATCAATCGGGATGATTAGTCAATTAAGATAATTAGCCAGAGAACAGTTTACTTTTGACAGTAGTTAGTAAGTAAGGTAACAGTGAACATCTCATTTCTTGCTCATCTTTCTCTGATGTGAATGAGCTCAAGCTACCTGATTTTGAAAAAGTTGCATGAAACTTGGGAACATTGTTTTTTTCTTAAAATTGTGTTTTAGGCCCGGGGGGGGGGGGGTGGGGGCACTAATATGAAAGTGAGTGCAGATTGGACTTTCAAGTAGGGGGCATTCGCTCCCACTGAGGACGGGGGGTAATTTGGTGAGGAGGATGACAAAATGGGTGGTCTAATCATTGAGCATCTCACATTTGATGAAAAAAGGGGGTCATTCTGGGGGAATCCACTAGCCCTCACATTTTGTGGAAAAAAGGGGGTCATTCACGGGCAAATTCTAACCATTCAAACCAGTTTATATAGTCCATTCTAGAAGGACCCCTCGTATCAATGACAGACCCCGAGCGCGTAGCGCCTCGCGCTTCGCTCTCGGTGGCCTAGGTCGGCAGGGGGTATGACACAGGGAGGACCGGTCCTTCGGATGGACGAAGTTTATATTGTTACTAACATTACAAGGGGCTTTCTGAGAGCATGAGTTTTTTTTTTTTATTTATTAATTGAAATAGAATAGGGGGTCATTCAGTGACCTTTGATTAAATATGGGAGGCATTAACTGAAGTAAGAAAAAAAGGTGGTCTTTCAGTGACAGGTAAAAAAAGCAGTCTTTCATTGACAAGGTTTAAAAAGGGGTTTTTTCATTGACAGCAGGTTAAAAAAGGTGTCAATAGTGCCGCACATCCCCGTCACCTATTTTTAGGGGTGGCCCCCCCCCCCCCCCCGGGTTTTAGGTCAAATGTAGGCTTGAGGGCACTTTTCAACATGTTTGCAACACGTTTTTCATGTCACTTTTTTTTAAGTTTTGCAGTTACTAAGAGATCACAAACTGACCTGCTCAAGAAATCTATCTCATTTAGTTTTAATGTTCCTCACATGCTCCTTTTCAAATATCAGGGTCAATGCACTGTCTAAAATGTGTACAATTCAATGGGATTCAAATGGAAATTGAAATGAGCACTGCAGACCAACTCACATAAGTACTAACATTTCTTGAGCTGGTCAAATTGTTGGATAATCTTTCATGGCCTGTAACTTTAAAACAGACAATGAGAAGCATTATCGAAAAATCTTAAAAATTGCTCTCATGCTAAAATTTAGTTTTTTGGAACGAGCAAAAATCCTAAAAATACCCCCCCCCCCCCCAAGTGTGCCAGTTGAGATTGAAGTGTTAGTGCTATTTTAATTAAAGAAAGAAAGGTAATATAGGTCTTTTAGAGTAGATCTATATCAACATAAAATTAGTTTTCAAGTGTATGGTGTAAGCACAAACTCATTGGCATTTCCTTTAATGCCCGATTATTGCATGTTAGAAAACAATGATTGGCCTTAATTTACAGCCCAATAATAAATTATTTTTTTTATTGTTTGATTAGTGTGTTTTATGACATGTAATATACATGTGGGGTGTAAATTTCTTGCAAAAAATGGTAAGTGGTTTCCTTAAGGAGAGTTCCATGGTACCCCCTCCCCCGCAACACACACACACCCCCACACACACCCTCACACACACACACACACACACACACAACCTTGGCCATAAATGGGAGGGTGAAAGTCCTCCTAGGTCACTTATATGAAAATCCACAAGTACAGAAAAATGTGGTGTTTACTTTTTAAATGGTCTCTAGTTTTGAGTTAACTTCCACCAGTAGCAGAGCCGGGTGGGTTGGTGGGTAAATGCCCCCTCTGAAAATGTTTTTTGAGGGGAAACAGGAAAATAACACGGATATCATGGTTAACACCCTTTTCAGATGCTGGTGACGCGTGAAGATTTTTGCTTGTCATCGGAATTTGTTGCACGCTACTGTGAATTTGCCCCCTCGGAACCACCGGGCTGGCCTACACACCTGCTCACGTTTGGACAGAAGCAAATAGTATCACATGGCCTGTAGAACAGTATACATGTCAAGGGTGTGGTCAATCATATTTGGGGACCTTTTCCTTCATACCATCTAAATAGCTGGTTTGAATATTATTAAGAAGCAAAACATGTATGGCCCAGTAGAACTGTATTGTGGTCAGGCGTGGTCAATGACCTTTCGGGGGCTTTTTCCTTCATACAATCTAAATTGGCTTCAGTGTTTGAATATTATTAGAAACCAAATGGTACATCACAATGGCCTGTAGAATAGTATGTGTGAGACCCATAGAAAAACTTGGTCATGAGTTGTGGCGGGGACCATATTTGGGGATGATTTGTTCATACTTTACCTAAAAGAAACATTTGCAGAGTAGGTGGTATCATTCAGGGGTTACGGTACGTAAAATAAAGCTACCCCCCCCCTAAATTTTGAGTAATTTTTTTTGAGTAAAGTGCAGGGTCCAAATAACCTACGGCCATTGGGTTCCCCTACCATTTGCCCTAAAAAGTTCTATTCTTTACATGTAATGCTTGATACCCTTTCAAAAAACGGGCAAAATTGGCCTTGCCCGCCCTAATTCTTTTAGATCTGAAAGTGGAGTTGAGACGAGGCTCTCAATTGGGTCACTCACCTTTATTTTTATCAGGTCCATTTTTGATACGCCGCTGAAATTTTTTTTTCCCATCAATTCTTTTAGAAAAAGGAAATCCCATGCAAAAAAATCCTCAGTCAGTTCATCGGTAACAGAAGTGGTACCGATGCAATATGCTTTAGGGAATTTAAATAATTCTATTAACTTATTTGGTACCGCATTGTATGGATATATGCCAATGACTTTCAGCTACGATCTATAAAATAAGTAAATATGTCATTAACTTTCGGAAAGAATTTTATATTGCCACTATGATTCGGGAGTTTCCGTAACCTGACAATCTGACACACTTCGAATTCCCCTGAAACCGAACAGAATAAACCTCATGCTTATTCCATGAAGGGTTTCCGAATTCAAAGTTGTCAGAGTGGGTCAGGTTACGAAACTCCATAAAAGGCAGCCTCACCAGAATAAACTGCATGTTGAAGACTTGGTAGATACTGAATTTTTCATAAAAAAACTCATTCATTCAGCAAGTTTTCAACGTGGTGGGCTTGAGACAAACATTTAAATCATGATGGCCTTATTGGCACTGGAACAAATTATTACTCCCTTGGGGCCTTGGTAAAACTTGCAGAATTCTCCCTTTCAGTCTATCTTCTACACAATACTAGTAGTTGGCAGCATGCAGTAGGCCTATATAGTAGTATTCTGGCTGTTAATTTTATACTCTTTTCTACTGCAATGGTCGGTCTTCAGATGCCACAATGTGCTATTCAATGTTCCCATTGGGTGTGGCCATTTTGTGACCAATGAACCACACATGACCCTGATTACTGATGAATAAAGTGCACTTATTCTGTAAAATCGCTGGAATTCATCAGGATCATGTGTGTCAGTGCAAAGCTTGGTCATGGGTCACAATTACACCTGTCATCACAAAAAGGAATAGGTGATTGTCTGATAGAGGGTTTTTCCCTAATTGACACCTTTCTTCTTCTGACACCCTTTATGAATTCGGAGACCTTAACGGAATAAACCATATAAACCATGTGGTTTATTCCGTTAAGTTTCAGAATCATAAGGCGTCAGAGAAGTAGTGTCACCTTATGTAAACACCTCTGATATCAGGCGCGGATCCGGAGGGGGCGCGCGGGGCTCCCGAATTCTGCAAAATCTGTCCATTTTGGAAGCTTTTGGACAAGTTTCAGCCTTTCTGCCCCTCCCCGGTAATTTGACGTTTTTTCAATCCTGGATCCGCCACTGGATATATTAAAAGCTTGCTATGTTGGGTTGGGGCAGTCCTTATGAAATTGTAGTCAGCCTAGTGGGCCACTGTAACAGAGCATGAGGTATTTGTGTCAAGGTCATTCAGATGTCATGGTTTAGTTTCTATAGTATGTCCTCGTCTCATTCATTTTCTACTAGGTGCTATCAGTGCCAGCATCATGCATCCCTGGACATGCCTAATGTTCAGTCTCGACCGAAGCCGCTGCAAGCTAAGAGCCAAGACGAAGCCCTACATGTACCAAGGGACATCCTGCCCATGGGTCAATCTGCCACAGCAGTTGTAGGAGCTGTGATGGGTCCATGAACCATACAAGGTCTAGCCGTGGAACAAGGTCAGAAACCGTCAAAAGCCAAAAAAATTGTCCTTACCCAGCCACCCGTTTTTCAAAATCTTGCATTGTTTTTTCGTTAATAAAAGAACCAAAAATTAGCCAAAACAATTTTTTAGAGAATAGAAAATGCCAGATTATCAGGTATATGACTCCTTGGCTGCATTCAATATGTTTCTAAGTCTGTTTAAACTATCATGCTGCGTGATGTCCACATGACGGCTAGTGTATCCCCATTTTTTGAATACTGCATCCAGTCATCATAATTTGGAACTGTGAAGAGGCTACACGATGAAACGCAAATGTATTTAGTGCACCAAAAAATAGTCCGTATGAAAACATTCTGAAAAGCGTTGAAGTTACCAAATGAAGAACAAATGAGTTTTTTGCGATAACAATAATAGATACTAAATATAATTCATCACATGTAATTACAATGTTGTCAGATTTAGAACAAAATTTTCACGTGTCAGTGTGTTCGGTCGATCACAGTCTCATCACACTGGCAATGCCTGACACACAGCAGTTGATTCAAGTGACCGAATGTTGGTACAATTTCTTTCACAATGCAGTTAGTTTGGGGTGATTTATTCTTTGTCTTTGTATCTGTATTCAAGATGAGGTATAGATAGACTATAGATGGTTTCACATGAACTGCTTAAAGAGACATGAGCAGGCGGTGGCGTCCAAGCTTCATTCATAGCGCAAAACTGCCGAACGAGTCATTGGACGAGCCTGAACAGTGACCGGAATTTGAAGTCACTGTGCGCGTTTATAAATAGATCAGTGAGTGGCGAGTGGGAATTCCCTTACAGAGCCGCGACCGATCTAAATTGCCTTGCTTTAGTCGGTGGTGCATAATTGTGCTGCAAAACTATCATCAGATCGTTTTTAAAGACCCGACTTGAGAGGATTGCTACATGCAGGTCAACGAATCATTCCACGGTGGTGCATAGGCTACCTGGTACCGGGCCTGGGGTCCGTTCGCGAACCTCATGCGTAACCTTACGTGTATACTAACTCATGCGTATGTCCTACATAATAGACCTTTTCATACCATTTACACAGTGCTTTAGATAAGTTGATCCACTCAGGCATGACATAGTATGCACGTAGATTTACGACTGAGTTCTGTGGACGAACCCCTGGTACCCAGCCTGGTACGTGGTCCGCAGCTATAAATAGCAGTGACCCTGCGATTGAACATGAGGTCAAACAAGCCTCGTTCAAAATGGATCCTGTTTGTACCGTTATTCATACAAAAAAAATACTTACACTGGATTTGATTCTTCAACTCCAATGGATTTTGAGTGGAAAAATATTGATATTAAACATATTTTTGTCCCCGCCGACAAGTTCGGGAGGGGACTATAAAATGCTCCGTCCGTTGTCCGTCCGTATGTCGTATGTCGCGTATGTTCCCGTGATAAAAATGTTAACCCTGACCTTTGGTGATTCTTTTTTCTGGATAGCTAGAGTAGCCAAACTTTGGTATATTGTAGAGGGTATACCCCCTACTCCCCATGTATGTTCATCCCCCAGGTCCTCCCCTGGTCTGTCAGGGGGTAGGGGAAATAGGTCAAGGGAAAGGGTCATATTTCAACAGAAAATGTCAACATTGTGTTCAAATTATCTGAGTTCCGTAAGGTGTACGATGATGTAACTTGGTAAACGAAGCGTTATGAGTTCTCAACCTGATTATATTTTGGGTGTAAAATATACTGACTTGCAGTATCTAATTTGCATAATTTAGGAATTTTTCCCGCAAGGCTTGGTGGTAACAGTTTCTTAAGTTCCGTAAGGCGTATATGATGTAACCTGGTGGAAGGATATGGGCCTGAGGAGTTCTCGATTCTTCGACTGATTAGATTTTTTTGGGCGAATTTTTCTAGTTCGGGTTGTTTACAACGTGGGTCAGTCTTTGGGTTGCCACCTGTTTACATTTCTTGGAAAATTTGAAAATAACGTAAAATTTGACGTTTCGCCACTTTCCAGACCCTATGGGTCCCAATTTAAAATGTGGTCTATGAATTTTTCAAAAATAGTGTTGCCAAATGAGTAAATATCATTTTTATAAATTTAGTGAATTTCAGGGATTTTTGCATGATCAATTTTAGATTTCTTGAGTTTTCTGAATCATTTTACAAGTGAAATACCATTTTTTTCAAGTATTTTTGGAAGCTGGTGATGCCAAATAAGGGTGGACCTGGTGAGTTTTAGTTTTCACTTTAGTGACGCGATATTCGGTTCGGCGGGGACCCATATTTACGCATCGCATAAATAACGAGTTCGCCTTGTCGACTTTAGAATATTTGTTCAAGTTGTCGTGATTCGTGCTACACCTTGGGAACGCAAAAACACGCTATCTTGGCCACCCCCCCCCCCCTTTCTCTTCTGGTTGGCCGGGGCCCCCCCCCCGAATCTTGGCCGCCCCCCCCCCCCCCCGGATGAGATTTCCAGAAATAGAAGCACCCGCCAATTTTTTCGAACCCGGGTTTTTTGATCTTGGGAATGCTTTCCAATGTATATGATCAAAACACACCTGAAGTGAATAAGCCGAATACGCCGTTTTATGAATAATTGAAAAAAAATGATTTAGTACTTTCTGTCATGCACAACAGAAAGTCAAAGTCACGGTGTTCTAATGGGGACACAATTGCGATAGTCAGGCAAGTTCACAAGGTTGGCTGTTTCCTTTTGTACTTGTTTGTCCAATAAACCTTCGGACTTTCTTTGGTAGGGGGTCTACAATCGCTTCGTAGCAATTTGGAGAGAATTTGGTATCCTAAAAAAAATCTCCTCCTGTCCCTTTAAAGGAGGTCCATGGCCCGACCACTAATAGCCCATCCCCAGGGAAACTCCCGATTTTACTGGAAGTGGTCAAAATTTTGGTAGAGAAGAAAGCTACTATTTTTCTGATTTACCCTGTGGCATTTTAGGGTTAAAAGATGTTTGTTTGGAAGTTATAAACGAAATTGTGGCCCCAATTTGGTCGACCATATTAATTTTACACAGTACTACTGGTACCTATGGGGCATTACAAAATAATGTTTTTAGCCCTCGCATCAAAACGGATTGAAATATCGGCACAAAACTTTACCGTTGGGTTTTTGGGGTGAAGTCCAACTATCAAAACGAAAAACTTCATTTACTTAAGGTAGAAGAGAAGGGATTGACATTTTTTTCTTAAGAAACATGATAGAAACTTTAGTCTTTGGGTAAATAATAAGTATATCACAAAGTACTAAAAAAACCTGCAATTTCAAATTTCTTCCATATTAATTAGCTAATTTGCATATTTAATTAGCGCAAATTACACAGGTTTTGAAAAAATGTAGCTCCGCAATAAAATGCCACAGAAAGTTGATTGAGGTGTCAAATTAAAGCTTTTGAAAAGATCTATGCATTGGTCTAACTTGGAGAACATCCCACATATAGAGGGGGTAGGGTATACCAAAATGTGATTTGACACACATGAATTTTGGAACATCTGACCAAACCTGAAAAACTTCAAACTCTAGTGTATTGAAGTAAGACCAAATCACAGCTCTTGGTCTAAAGATCATTTGCGCAAAGTTTCAGCTCTATAGGGGGTGTAGTTTTGCCTGCGCATTTTTTTAAAAGATCGCAAACTTGCGGGAAATGAATTAGGAGAAAATTTTGTTTAAAGTTTTTTGTAAACAAAGCAATTATTGTAAACTTTGATATTTTCGACACATTTTTTTCACATTTACTTTAAGTTTTTGGATTTTTTCTTTTTGGTTTATCAAAGTACATACTTCAACCTGTATAATGATATAAAAAAACATTTTTTGGAAAAAAATTGATTTTGGGGGGTCTAATCCCTCCTCTTCTACCTTAAATCGGGCCATCCCCCTTTAATTACTGTGCCTACTGCCATTTTTCAATGCGAGAGTGCACTCACTATGTAACTGACACTGCAGAATTCAGCTACCGAGATCAACATACCGCACTGTTTTTTGTCAACTTTTCACATGTATTCTAGATTTGGCAGATTTTAGTAGTTTGACCATTGTTGCATTAAGGGTTCAAGGTGTCATTTTGTGACTCCAGCACATGATCCTGTTTTATATATTCATTGGTTGATATCCCTGCTCTGATGCGGGTGGTGACAATTAGCGACCCTGGTCACTAGTGACCCTGATGCATTCATCAACTTGTATGGAATAACTGAATTAATATGATGGCTGCCTCAAGGTCGCACCAATGTCTTTGCTGTTAAAATATAGAAGTGATTTCAATTAAAGATAAATCGTCGCCCACATCACATACTGTCGTATTTTACAAAACATGTTATCCGAGAAAATCGCAATTAAAAATCCTGATTTTTAAAAAATTAAAAAAAGAAAAAACCTAAAAAATTAAAAAAAAAAAAAAACATCTACACTTTACTGTTTTGAAGACAACATTTTAAAGTTCCAATATAAACCATAATCCAACTTATATTGGCAATTATATTATAAGTCTCTATGTGAACTCCAAATAATGTATTGCAAAATGCGACGGCATATTACCCTTGTTTTTCAATTCCGTAAAATATATCCCATGTGAAAAGCTTGCTTTATCGGCATGTTAGTGATCGCGGAATTCGGCGGGGGGGACATTTTACGCATCGCGTACATACGAGTTCGCCTTGTTTATTTCATGTTGGGGAATCTTCTCTATTTTGTCCCATTGCATGTTTTTGCAGTGGATCATTTTCCAACCAATGCGTGATCCATTGCATAGGCATAGGGTTGTGCCTTCCATCTGGTTTACTGAACCAATATTATGCAAGATCCTTCTTACCCCTCATGACGCCCTTTGCAGAACTAGGGTTCTTGTTTATCATGCCAGAGATGTACAATTCTGCATTGAAAATAAACCAAGCCCAAATTAATAACATGCACTGGAACACAATAATGATTTGGGTTTAAGGTTGCACACCTCTAAATTAAACTGCCTATAATACTACATGTACAAACGCACCTTCAGAAACTCTCATTTCTCACTATCGTGCGACTGGTACCATAAATGTAAGTTGTTCTCAGAAGATCTAGGTATTAACAGTCTGCCAAGCAATTGAAATTGCAAGGGTTGACCATCTCCTTGAGTGAGATTAATCGGCACACGATGACGGGCACACCCCCCCGAAAAATTGCATAAATTGGCATAAACCACAGGGGCCCATTTTCCCTGTAGAGAGAGAGAAGTACTCAGCCTAAAAAATAAATAGAGTCATCACACTTCGATTTACACATGCCCTCTTTAAGTAAAACCCTAGAAAAGATAATCTAGATCAAAACAGTCTTTTGGCCAAATCCGGCCTTTTTTTTTTGTTTTTTTTGGACTCAACGTAGAATGTGGCCCACTGTCATTAATTCTAGCAATGCGAGGCAGTAGGGTTGGGGGTATTAGAGGTGTGAAATCTTCACTCCCCTCACATTTTGAAAATAACGTGTTTTTTGTTAACTTTTAATCTTGCTGAACATACACAGCATAAAGAATTTAAAACTGTTTGAGTAATCTTTACAGAAATAAAATGGATGTTATCATATAGTGGTGACAATGCTATCTATTGTAGATAGCACTGCTGCTGACAGCATGTAATCAATGCTTCGCAGAGTGTTTAAACCCAAGTTATTTCTTTTGGCTTTATATAATTTCTTCCAAGAGATGTCTCTTATGATCTTTATACATTTGTTTCTTAAAAAAATCCATATTGATCATTGTCTTTGATTTCTTTTTTTATTTTTCTTGTGGGGGGGGGGGGTTTAAATCACTCATGAACACTTTTAAATCAAAATAATTTGTCTTTGGATGATTTGCTAAGGGAAAACATTTTCAATATACAAGATGATCCTATTATCAGTGTAGTACTTTAATAAACTTGCACAATAACATGAAACAGCCCATTGTCCAGAGTAATACTTGACACCAATGGGAGAAACAAAACAAAACGGCCCTTCAAAAACAGAGCCAGTCACAATGGCCAATTTTCGTCCACTGACCCATCCACTCACCTCACACAAGAAGGAGAGAAGAAAAATAAAATGCATGTCTTCACTTATTGCTATTAACAGTAAAATGTGGGCAGTTAAGATTGTGTTGGTATAGGCCTTTCTTTCTGCATTACAATGAACATGGGTCACTGGTACCCTGTTGAATTCAGCAGTCTTTATAATGGAATACTGCACGTCCATGTACTTAATAATTCCATAAAGAACTGCCGAATTCATCAGGGTCACAAGTAATTCCGGGTCCCTATATAGCTCCTCTAATGGTAAACTTAACCTTTCCATATCTGCCGTCAAGCTTCGCAAACCCTCACGCCACTTCCAGCAGTCTTTTCCAAGGCTTCCCTTCCTCCACTTGGCCAAAGTCTTGTACGGATGAAGCTTCGTACATGTTCCCGGAGACAACCGGTTTTCACTCAATCATCTTCCTTTATGAGAAAAAAGGGAAGGAAAAAATAATGAATTGATTTGATTATTAAAAATCATCACGATTGCTCTTAAATTATCCTTACCTATTGTACATTTGTTCCATATTAGACTGTGCAGATTTTCCGTCAAAGAGCTCCTCCTTCATCGGATTTACATAGGCTATAGCACTTTGATTAAAAATGGACTAACTCACTAATTTCTACCCTAGACCAGTGATCAGCCCTTCATCATCATACTTTCTGCCTACGCAAGAAGAAGAATACAAATCTGTATATTTAGTCAATTTCAAATTTTTTAAACATCCAGGGAAAATACCGTAATGTAATGTCAATTCATGTAGTGCCAAACGTTTCTTAAAATTACGATTTCCAACATACGAAGTAATCTAGCAGGTCTGCATCTCCACGGCACTGTACATTAAAATCACCGAAGGTGCTGAATTTTGATCATTCCCCACACTCATAAGTTTTACTTTAGCTTGCCATTTTCTGAAGAGATTGCAAGACCTACACAGCATATTTATGTAATACATTCTCGCTTTTAACACAGCAAGTACCTGAAATCTCTACACTTTCAGCCTAAAATATACTTAAATCTGTGAGTTACTGCGAACTTGTTTGCCTGGCTCGATATTCTTTGATCGACGACAACTTCTGAACAGTTTCTTATGTCATGAGGTCAAGTTAGACCAGGGGGTTAGACTCCCCACCAAAATATACAGGTTGCACACCGCTACTTCAACGCCTAGACTACCATGTACAAACGCACCTTCAGGAAACTAATTTCTTCACTATCGTGCGAGCTTGGTACCTTAAATTTCATGTGTTCCATAAGATCTCGGTATTGGACAGTCGCCCGCATGGCTTGCAAGGGTTTGACCACCCGGGAGATCTCGGCCCACATGGACGGGCGACCCCCGGAAAATGCATAAATTGCATATAACCACAGGCCATTTTCCCCGTAGAGAGAGATAAGTACTAGCAATAAAAAAAAAATTAAGAATCACACTTCGTATTTACACAGGCAACCTTTAAGTAAAACCCTAGAAAGTAAATCTAAATTCAAATTACAGTCATTTTGAGGCCAAATCCGAGCCTTTTTTGGGAGTCAACTAGAGATGTGGCCCACTGTCACAATTTTAACAATGTTAGGCAGTAGGGTTGGGGTAATTAGATGTGTGAAATCTTAAGGTGCGTTTCTGATAAAACCCCCTGAAATTCCCTTAAGTCAGGAAGATCAAGGTACGTTAAACTCTCTTGATATTTTTTTTCTATGGGTATGTGTCGATGAAACCTTCTTTCACTTGGTGGAATATTTCCCTCTTATACCACGGTTTCTATATCATATTTGCCTATTTTGCCAATTTTCAGCATTTTTGAGATATTTAAAAATACTCTATTTCATATTTTCAATATATCTTTTTTTATTAATTGGTACGTAAACCTCCTATTGCAGAAATCTGTTTTTGATATATTGTTGTGAAGCATATTTAAAAAAATCTGGTCTGTATGTCCTCATGTTTTTCTAATGTGTGAATATGTTAAAAAAGCGATATAACACAAAACATGTTTTTGTTTTAATTGACGTTTTTCTTTTCGGGCAGTAATTTGGTCTCTGTTAAAACTGTATGATACAAAGTCTAAGACTGTCCAAAAGAGGAACAAAATCTGTGCTTACCAAGCTCTATGAGGTTATTGAAATTATGTTAAATGTTCAGTGTCAGACGTAACAGAAGAATAGGGCAAAGAATATGATTTTTTCTTCTAGAAATACTGCTGTCACACTGCTTCAAAAGAACTGAAATTTTTACTGTCATGAGAATAAACCATCAACCTAGACTTCCATAGCAAAGATGGAAGGCCCATCCGTTTTTTTATCTTTATCTGACAAACCTCTTAATTCAACTTCAAAGGATCCTTTTGACCAGTAAACAAGATCAAATTATATTCAACGTAACTTTCAGGCAATTCCATTATACCCGCTGGGGTTTTAATTCAAAAGAATGGGCACAATTTCATTAAATATTTCTCTGAATAGGTTTCATTGTAAAACCCACGTTGGGGCATTGAAGAATTATTGACATATTTTTAGATTTCTTTTGGGGTTTTTATGAAATGTGTAAGTAAAAACTTTGCTTGTCTATATAATACTGATTCTGCTGAGAAACGATGTGGTATGTGATTGACAACCTTTTCAGTGCACAAATGATCAATGATTCGCTCATGTTCTGCTTTACAGTTGCTTGGGTTATATTAGCTATCTTATCTTATTTCCGGGCCCGTTTATGTGGTTCTGATGGCAAACTCTCGGCGATTTCCTGGAATTCTGTTGTTCTATCTGTGAAAACCATCTGCCCCCCTTCCTTAAAGACACCATCAGTAATTTGAAAAATCCAAAAAAGATCAAAAATTTTGAAATTTGCTGGAATCACTTAAAATGAAGGATGTCTGTAGAAATTCTCATAAGTTTACTTTTTTTCAACGGAACAATTGCCAGAAAAGGAAGAAAACCGCAGTGTTCAATGATATTACTCTCCATTCAAATACGTTTTGTAGGAATGTCCCGTATTGACAAGTAATGACTAAAAATGATTTCCTTGTGGTTATATTAATAACAGCCTGATTGTGTTTCCCCTGGGGACGAAGACACGTCTCTTTGCAGACGATGCCCTCATATATAGGGAAATAAATACACCCGAGGACAATGTTATTTTCCATACGGGACCTTATGCTCTATTGAGTGGAGTAAAGACTGGGCAATGAGTTTTTAATACAGACAAATTTTTGATACTATGCATTTCACAGATCCAAAAGAAACACCACCAAAATTACTCCTTACACACTATGTTGCAAAGTATTAGACACCCCTGATAGTCATGCATACTTGTGTATATTATAAGTAAATACCTCAAAATGGTCAATCACATAGATCAGTCTAAAAAGCACGAAGAGTTCTTGGTGTCTAAGGCCTGGTTTAAATCATGTACCCCACTGTCAATCTAAAAAACTTACTTATCGCGCATTCCACCTAAATTTAGTCTAGGATTATATGGTTCCCCATGCACCCCCCTTAAAAACAAAATTCTAACATGATTTTTATTTTTAGAATCTCTCGACTCTACCTGAAAGATGTATTTTGATGTTACAAATCACATAGTCCCACGGGGTCCGTTGGCGGCCATCTTGGATTAAGAGGACTGACGACACAAAGTGGGTCATTTATTTGTAAAGTATCTCAAATGATCGTCTCATCAAAAGATACAGAAAATAAAAGTTTGACATAGGCCTCTGATGTTCAGTGTAAGATATAGGCTGAAAATGTGATAAGGTATGTGACCGTTTGATTGGTCCTGTACAGGTGGTCCCAAATGTCAAATACTTCAATCTTGGACAAAATTGGTGTCAAATTGTGGGATGAAGCATGAGCAATCTATCTCGAATGTACATTTCCTGTTTCAGTCTTCCATTTTGGTTCATCAGTTGGGAAAGAGAGGATTAGTCCATAATGGGCTGTGACCTAACGGGTAATGGACTTCCCATGGTACTCGTTATGATTGTCGGGCGAGTACCCGGGTAACCGAAACTCCTGAGTGCAAAATCGCACAGTTTAAAAGAAAAAAACAAAATCTCCCTGACAATAATAACCTCAAATAATTTTCCTGTTTTGAAGTTTAACAGCGCTAAAAACACACCTGTTCTTGTATTCATAAGAAGACCTATTTATTACTACAATCGTTACTTTTTATTTAACTTTATTCATCCTAACGCCATCACAACGTAAAAACCGGATCGTGGACACCCTGTCACTGAACAAAATCGGCGGAGAATTACGTTAACACACAGCCCGTAGTAGCTATTTACCACTTGATCTAAACAACCACGCGGTGAATGTAAATTTTTCATCAATGAGTGTGGAGGCATCAAGAAAATGCAATGTGCTGTAGCCTATGTAATGTTGTATTGCGATTTGCGGTTTACATCGGGCAACAACTTTCTTTCCATCAAGCGATAATCTCAACGTTGCATCATCTGGGTGCACTTTCTTTGTTATTATGTTTTAATTCAGGATGTAATATTGTTCGTGAGACTCGTGAGATAGTAAAAGAAAGTAATTTTTAAACTTATATTTTTGTAAAAGTGACGGTCGGGAAACCCCACGATAATTCTGTGCCCGGTAAGGCGTAACGTGCGGTACCCGGATAGCCCGGGAATATGTCCACCGCCCGTAGTCCCTAATTCCCATACAACTTTTGATAAAGGTAACTTTTACCTCTAATTTTCACCACCTGAACTAACATCCTAATTGGCAAACTATACTTTTCTGGATTGCACATGCTAATAGCTACAATATTGCATACCAATTTGGCAAATTCATATCCATTTTGAAAATTTGGCCCACTGTACAATGACCAATTCAAAAGGTCAATGTCCTTTATCACATTTCACCCATATCTGGAATGAACCCACAGCATATACCAAACTTTATATTTGCATGATTCCTTACGGGAGACGAATCATTTGATACACTTTCAATAAAGGAACCACTTGTGTACGGATTAATCCCTCTTAATCCAAAATTGGCCGCCAAACGGACCCGTGGGATCAATATTTGATTGTTGGTAACATTCAATTCTTGGAACTAAGTACATATGGAGATTCTAAAAAACATGGTAGAATTTATTTTAAGGGGGGGTGCAGGGGAACCCATGGAAATCTGCTGACTTAATGGGCTAAGGCCATCTGTTGCATTGGTTTCCAAATACCAAAAAAAGACAAACACAAACTTGTATTTTGTTCAACGTGCTCGCCTGCTAGAATGTGTTTAATAACTACACCAGGAGATGCAAGTTGTGACCGATATGATCTCGCTCCTAATGGCAAAGCAATGAAAGCGTCAAAATTTACAGCGTATCTATGATGTCAAGAAACGCATCAATTGGTTGATATTGACTAGCAGGAATTTTGCAAAACCCATCCGCAACTTTCGCCGCACCCATATGTTATCCTTACGTCGTCAATTGGCTAAAACTAGATCTAGTCAAATAGCTTTTTTCCCTGGACGACCAGGCACTGGAACAACTGCTTCACCAATTACTTGATATATTATTCAATGACTTTCAAGAGGGACTCGATGATTTTGTTAATGATGATGGGGCACTCAACCTAACAACCCCCTAACCAGTTAGTGTCTGGGTCCAACCAAACTCTTGCATGATGCAGGAACCTGCTTTGTTGGAGTATAATGATCCAGATCCAGAATATCAGATGTTTGCTTATGGGTTGCTTTTGGCCTTATCATTTACAGGGTATGTTAGGGTACACGTACTTGTACAGACATGCAAAAAATCTGATTTTTCGATTATGATTTAGCAATCACTGATAGTGCCCTTTAAGTCACTCTGTGATGAGTGGTGTGTTCTATCGCCCTGATGTAAACCTGCCAGTTGTCCCAGCCTAATGCTAAAGGTATGAACCTCACCCATTTAGTGTGCAATTGGACCTAGGAAATAAAATCAATATGTTGGACTCCCTAGCTTTCTGAATTATAATGGGGGTTTATGCTTTTTTCCATATAGCCTTAATTGGTTTCTTTCATTCAGGCCTTATACACCAAGGAGACTTCAGTGGCTCAATGATGATTAATGGTTGTGTATGTCTATAGCTACCCTAGGTCCAATGGCACAAAAAGTAGGGGAACTATATATTAAATAGAGGACAATCGCCATACGCGCCTGTATCCTGGATGGATTTCTGAAAATAATGTTACTCAAAACTTCTTTTTATGTGCATTTATTGATCATTTCCTTATCATAGTCTTTTCCATACCTGTACAAGTTGCACTTTGAACGGCTTGATCGGTTACTGCAAGTCCCATTGGTTCAAGGGCATTTAGTACCTATATTGATAACACATACAGAAAATCAGAAAATACATAACCTAAACTCCATGTATACAAATACATTTTAAAAAAACCCCTCCCAATCCATTAATTTACTTTTAACAAAGTTAATTGTAAATGAGATATTTTTAACCCAAACAACTGCTGGATACAAGTCTTTAAATATAGATAAGTGTCTTCATGATAAAATTTACATACAATCAATCGATATCTTTTGTTACACTTACACACAGCCCCTGAGAGTGCTGCTATTAGTAGTGGGATATCTGATGCTGCAAGGAGCTGCTACTTTTGGCCAGTAGAAACTTAACACCTTTTGTCTTGTCAGAGGACCTCGCAGTTGATGGGCCTGTTTTACATGTATGCCATTTGTTGAGAAGGGCACTTGTCTCTTAGGGACTGGTACATTGCCTGTTTCCCCCTTTAAACTCTCATAAATTTCCAGTAACCCTTTCCCCGGACTTTGCATCAGAAATAGCCCAGATTGAATATTACATAACAATTAATGAAAGCTGTAGCGTGACCTTGAATCAGAAATAATTTTGGCCTAAAAATAAGTCATTTCAAAGTGCGACTCGATTGTATTTCAGACAATCTACTAAATCCGCGATATCAGGAACCCTATCCGGCCCCTGGCCGACCGAAGTGAGAAATAGGTATAGAGGGCAGCAGACTGAGTAAGTTTAATCGACAGACTATCAAAATATATGCTAACCTCTTGCAAAACTGCAAAAAAGAACAAATAAAACTCAATCTAACCTATATAATCAGTACAAACTGCTGGTGCCAGTCCAAGATTTTGATCAAGTCTACCATGCTGCGTTCGGTGCACAACACTGACCGTTGCGCGGAGAGATTTCACTCGTTAGCTGTAAATATTCTATGGGGACGGTTCGTAAAAAAATGGCGATTTTTCATATTTGTGTCAACCTTTGGAAGCCGGGAATTCAATTTTAGAAATCTACAAGGATCAAGGAACCTAGTCAACCAACATTTATCGCTATATTGTTGGAATTGAATGCAGGAGAGGAAAAGACAGACACCAAATCGACTCAAATCTTGTGTGTGCTGTCTGCGGCGTGCATGGCGTTCATGGCTTTGTACAGGTATTTTGCATTGACAATTCGCCATTTTTGTAAACACATGAGTCATAATGTCAGCGGGAAATTCGAAAATTGGCCAACAAATGTATCATCTGTAGTTTTATCCTTCATATACATGATAGAGGAGATCGAGATATACACAGAAATGTTCATGTTGAAGGGTCTGGACTTCCAAAAGAAGGTAAAAAAATAATAAAAATAAATATGAAAAATACAGATTATCAATGTAATTAGCTGTAATTATGCACAAAGCAGCTATCAATTTTCATGACTTTCTTCTGTCCAATCTGATCAGGCATTGAAGTCTTTCATTACTAAAATAAGGTCCTTGTGCATTTTCTGTTGAATTCTTGAGGGTTTGCTATGGAAGCTCTCTTCCTCATTATGATCATGAGTGTGAAATACAGAGACACTCAAAGGCACTTTCATTCTGTGCCATTCACATTTTTGTGTCACCTGCAAGCTAGGATTTGCAGGAGGCACCGATCCAAATTCTTTGTGTGTACTGGGTATGTATGTTTGTGAAAGTTTCAATTAACCTTATTCAAACAATTGCTTGTGCATGTACACCTTAACTCCGATTGCCACCACACCACCAGCGAACAAACCAAAATTCTTTCTAGATTTTCTCCAAAACAACGTAATTTAGGGGAGTTCATGCGCGCTTTACCTTCTGGAATTTCCTGTGGAGCATCTCCTTATCATAGTCTTTTCCGTACCTGTCCATGCACTTCAAACGGCTTGATCAGTTAGTGCAGCCCATTGGTTCAAGCGCATTCAGTACTACTGTAAAATTAAGTCAGCAATATTAATCCATTATGTTGACTGTAGATTGTAATGTTATGTACTGAATTAAAAAGTAAAGCCAAAAGTTCAAAACCTACAAATAAAAATCAAATCAAATAATATATCAAACTAGTATGAGTACATCACCTCTGTAGAGATAGCTGCCTATCGTGGATGGCACCAAGGACAGATGCCGTTGATTTCTGATCTGCTTTTTTAATCTTTAATTAATCCAACAGCAGGCAAGAGTGTCTTCCTTCTGTTAATAAATAAAACCACACAGAAAATCAGAAAACATATTCCAAGTAGATACAAGAATATGTATACAGATAATTTAAAAACAAATACATTAATTTACTGTTTATTATGTATGTAAATGAGATATTTTTAACCAAAACAACTGTAAGATATTGGGTACAAATAAGTGTCTCATGATAAAAAACTTACAATCAATCGATATATTGGTACGATTACACACGCACGAGAGTGCTGATATTAGTAGCATGATATCTGATGCTGCAAGATCATCTACTTTTGGCCAGAGAAAATTTCCACCCTTGTCTTGTCGGACCTCGCAGTTTGAGGCATTTTTTATCCCCTGGCTTGAAAGCAGAGGGGGATTTGTGATGATAGCGTGCAGTCCGTTGTATTGTGTGTGTGTGTGTGTGTTCCAGTTGGTTAGGTTTTCGATTTTTAAACGGTCTCCTTCGAAAAGTTTAAGTACGATTTACACCATTATCATGCTTGAGGGTGTCCGATATGCGATAAATATCGGATCCTACGCTGATAATGATAAAATGGATGAGTTGCACCCAATATTATGGTCTCGCTATGAGTTTTAAAATATTGGGCTGACTGCGTCTCGCCCAAGATTTTGCAACTATAGCTCGACAATAAATTTGGGCTGAATCACTCCAATTTTATACAGACTTGGAGTAAGGTTACATGTAATTGCCACATGCCTTGGTCCCAGGGGACACCCGCCCGCCTGCCAAGCACTAAGCATAAGGCTTGTGGGTTCGACGCCCCGCTGTCGCACAATGTGTTGTGCCTTGGGAAAGGAACTTTACCAACGCCTTGCATCTTCCACCCAGGGAGTATAAAATGGGTACCGGCATATGCTGGGAATGCAAAAACAGATCGCTGTGCGGGAGGAGTGGGCTACACCACAGCAAACTTATATGAGGGAGTCTGGCCCCCAAACGCCAATGAAAGAGAGATGGGCACTCCGCATGCGGGCGCACCATTGCATTTTTTGAGAGTTAAGGTGCATAGAGTTCCTTCAAGTGTGGGTGATGTCAAAGGTCATGGACCGAGGTCAGAGGTATCTTCTAGACTGCCATCTTGCCAGAGGGATGATGCTTGTTGAGCAGCAGAGCACTTGGTCTCTTAGGAACTGGTACATCCGTTCTCCTTTGAACTCTCATAAATTTCCAGTAAAGCTCTGTAGTAGTCGGATACTTTCTTTGTACCGGGTCTATAATGCTTTTATGTGTTACCCATTGTGTCCCTGTTGGATAAACAAATTAAAATGATTTACTGGTTGTGAAATGTACCGGTACCGCTATATACTGTTTCACCTCATTTTTATCCCCCTGGCTTGAAAGCAGAGGGGGATATTGCGAGGTGTGCATGTATGTGTATGTATGTGTGTGTTCCAGTTTGGTTAAGGTTTTGGTTAGGTTTTTGTTTTTCGTGTCTCCTTCGAAAAGTTTAAGTCCGATTTAAACCATTATCATGTTTTGAGGAGTCCAGTGTGTGAAAATATCGGATCCAAAACATAATAATGATAAAATTGGATGATTTACGCCCAATATTAATTAATTGGTCTCGCTATGAGTTTTAAAAATATTTATGCAACTCATAGCTCGACCAATTAACTTGGGCTTAATCAATCCAATTTTATATCAACTTGGGGTTAAGGTGCAATAGAGGTTCCTTCATGTGTGGGTGATGTCAAAGGTCATGGATCAAGGTCAAAGGTCATCTGAGTCATGTTCCAGACTGCCATCTTGCCAGGGGGATGTGCAAGTTTACTTGCAGTATTTTTTACAAAAGTGACAGGCATTCACCATGAAAGGTGAGGAGTTCACAAATATTGAGGGCATTGTTTGTGTAACCATTCTGAAGAAAATGACTGAGAGTGGCTTTAACATCTGAAGATGATGACCACCAGTGTGCAAATTGTAATATCCACATATGTCCACCTGTTGTCAATGACGGGTAAGTGCCCTCTTAGGTAGGGCCAACCTAAGCCAGGCGCAGGCTTGACAATGGGATGTGAAATATATTTTTACCTGTAGCCAATGACGGGTAAGTTCCCTCTAAGGATAGGGACAACCTAAGCCAGGCGCAGGCATAAGGTATCCAATGTTGATGAGACATAACAGAGAAGGTGCAACAGGACAACTTTGAAAAGAACTTTGTATCTCTATTCATTGCACTACACTTGCCCAGAAAAAATTCAAATCCCACAGTACTAATTGAATGTAATGTCAACTATTATCAGGGGTTTTTTTTGTTTGTTTTTGTTTGTTTTTTTTTTTGTGTTTTTTGTTTTTTTGTTTTTTTTTTTTTTGTTTTCCCCCCCCCCCCCCCCCCCCCCCCCCCCCCCCCCCCACCCCCCCCCCCACCCCCCCCCCCCCCCCCCCCCCCACCCCCACCCCACAAAAAAACACAACAACAAACCAACCACAACACAACACCCAACCCAACCCCCAACCCAACCCCCACAAAAAACACAACCCAACCCACCCCACCCTCCCAAACGTGGGTGGCATTTTTTTGTCACCATTCTTCATACCATTCCTGATTTGGCTTTAACATCTGAAGATGATGACCACCAGTGATGCCCATTGTAATATCCACATATGTCCACCTGTTGTCAATGACGGGTAAGTGCCCTCTTAGGTAGGGCCAACCTAAGCCAGGCGCAGGCTTGACAATGGGATGTGAAATATATTTTTACCTGTAGCCAATGACGGGTAAGTTCCCTCTAAGGATAGGGACAACCTAAGCCAGGCGCAGGCATAAGGTATCCAATGTTGATGAGACATAACAGAGAAGGTGCAACAGGACAACTTTGAAAAGAACTTTGTATCTCTATTCATTGCACTACACTTGCCCAGAAAAAATTCAAATCCCACAGTACTAATTGAATGTAATGTCAACTATTATCAGGGGTTTTTTTTGTTGTAAAAATTGACAAAATATTGGCCAGTAACTTAAAAGAACGTCACGGGTTAATGGTGAATTACTAAAAGTTACTAGATGTCCTTTCCTTTCATATCTCTTGTTTCCCTTCTGTTCATCTTGTGCTGTTAGTGTTAATGAAATGTTGCCTAGCTTCTTCATAGCAGATGATATAAGAGCTGGAAACTTATGAATTTGTGATAGTTTGTGTGCAATACTTTTGACATTAAATTTGGCTGTAGAGCTCTGAGGAGGCACTGAAAGTTATTTCAGCATTGACCTTGAAATTGCAGCCTCTAGGTCAGAGGTAAAAGTGTCCAATTTTAAAAAGGGTCCAATTTTAAGCTCGCCCTCTCTAAAAGTAACTATACCATCATGTTAGTGTCTTGTAAATGTTGAAGTCAATGATGCCCATGATGGGCCAAACTTGAAATGGTGTGAAACTGGGATGTTTATATTTTGTAAATATTATTTTAAATAAAATCAGTGATGACCCCTTGCTGTGACTTATAGAAGCAGTTAAATGCACTATCAGTGATCCACCCAAAAGAGTAAAACAGTGAAGAATAAGTAAGCAAAAAAAAAATGAATAGAAAAGGAAAAAAAACAGCATCCAAAGATATGAATCTCCATCCAATTACATGTTGTAGTAAGTGTCTGTACAGACAGTAATTTTGTCTCTATCATAATCATCATCATTATATACAGTATACAAAGAAATACATTTTAAAAAAACAATTGATGGAGGAGATACAACTAAAAGCAAGCCTGATAATACGTTGCACCACCTATATTTAACATACATAGATTACAACAGAAATATTAACATTACAACAAAACAGTTACAAACAAATAACATAATATTAACACCAAGCCTATAAACGTATATCGAAACAGTTACCGTTACATTTAGGCATAATAGAAAGCTAGAATTTTAATGTATATTTGTTTTCTGGAGAAAAGATGATATTTTCCTTTTAAATAAGTTGACATTAGTGACATTTTTTAGTTCATTCGGTAATTTATTCCAAAATTTTGGCCCAGTAGAAAGAGCAGTTTTCATTTTGTGAATTTCCAACCGGTAATTTCTTTTATTTCTGGTATCGTAATTGTGAACACTTTCTAGGTCCGTAAACATATTATCAAACGAAGTTGGAAGCAAACCATTTTTATATTTGTACATAAATACACCCAATTCCTTTTCATAAATATCATATATATTTAATGTCTTGTATTTTTCAAACAAAGGTTTTGAATGACAGAGATATGAACTATTTGAAATTATTCTAAGTGACCTTTTTTGCAATTTAAATAACTTGGATAGATAACCTTTATTAGCGTTCCCCCAAAGTAACATTCCATAGTTGATGTATGGTAATATCAATGAGCAATAAAGTTGATACAGTGAACCTTTGGGTAAAAAGTGCTTGACTTTGTTTAAGACACCTAGATTTCTCGAACACATCTTGCATATATTATTTATTTGGGACTTCCAATTCAGATTTTCATCAAGAAGTATACCTAAAAACTTGGCTTCGGACACACGAGTTAATCTACAACCGTCCAAATAAATATGACGATTTACATTTGCTTTTTTTAGGTTAGTTTTGGATGTATTCAGTGATAATTTATTGCATTTAAACCAGTTGCACACTTCATGCAATTCCCTATTTACTGTATCATATAGGGTATCAATATTTCTATCAGAATAGAAGACCGTTGTATCATCGGCAAAAAGTATAAATGATAATAATTCTATTCGGTTGGTCCTCTAACTTGTGTGGTATGTTAGGATACCTAAACTTGTTACAAACATGCAAAAATCTGATTTTGAGTTTCTGGTTGAACAAATCACTAATAGTGCCTTTAATTAATGTGGAAAGTGATGGATAGTTAACAAAGTTAAAGGGGCGAGCAGCGATTTGCTGATCCGAAACATCGAAAAGATCATGAAAATTCGTATTTTGGTAATTTTGTTACTGGCATAGATGTGCTAACATAACCTGCAAGTGGCTGGCTTGAAATCTGTGTATTAAAGACAAGGCAGTACTTATTATCTGATTCTGTAATTTCTATTCGCGCGTATCAAAATTCCGACTTGCAATCATAAAAGCCTTTCCGTGTAAATATCCCAGATTTATAAGCGTAATACAAACACAAATATTATTTATCTTGTTTATTCTGCACTAGTGTAAACCACAATCAGCTGTTTAGTGGATATTTTGAGTCGTCACCGCTGTAAGTCCATTTTCAGGAGACGGTATGAAAAATTTCCTCAAATATTTGCACTATTTTATGTTATTGTTCCTATGTTAAAGTGGTTATATGGAATTGTACATAGTTATCTTTGATTTATAAACTGCTAAAATGCATTTCCAAATTTTTTAACTCTCTCGCATAATCGCTGCTTATCCCTTTAATCAAATAATGGAGTTAAATTTTTTTGGGGGGGGGAGAAGGGATATTAGCAATTTGTGTTTGCTATGTCACCGCACCAGTGGTGCTCTAGTTCGGGTTTAGGTCAAAGCAATTGTGTAGTTCTTATACAGCTGCAAGGTAGATTGAGATAATGATATATCATAGTCCCTAAACTAGATAAATAAAATATTTGTTGACCAGGAAGATGGAATCATTATAGTGAAAATGAACAAGGTGATATAGTAACTTTCAATAGTGAAATACATCCAACCAAATCAATATGCCGGATTTGACCTTTACCCCTTTAAGGACCCATTAATGACCTTCAGTGATCTCAAAGATATTTTCAACAAGCTTCATCTACAAGGGTGCAGCTTGATACCTAATGATCCCTATGTGACCTTTGATTCCATTTTTTACTGCATGATCAGCAGGTGACATGCGTTCTGTGGAACATTTTATATTTAAAACTGTCAACGAATTATGTGGACTTCTCAAAGTGTTTCAATTATGATACTTGTAGAACAGGAGTCCATTTTATCCTTCTGGTACTTTAGGAGATTTTGTCATGGCAAAATCTGTCTGTGTCTGTCTATCTGTCTCTGCATGCACCCAACAGACCCCTATCTACCTCTGTGACAGGCCGGTCTTAGACCAAAGAGCAAAGGTCATACCTTGTGTATTTCACAATTTTCTGCTCTTATTCCCATGAAAACATGTACAAAGTCTTTTCCAAGTTTTCTGCTCTTTTTCCCAGGAATACTGTGCAACATCTATCTTAACATTCTCACTGAATTAATCCCACCAACTAGAGTCTCCGCCAGGGGGATCTTGCAAGTTTTGTTCCCAATATATTATCTTTTTCAAATTAAGTGAAATTCTCTTCTCGTCATGAATAACCATTTGACTTGTATATCCCCAACATCCATAGAGGAAAATCTGATGATCACTGCAAAAGTGAGGTAGCATTATTTTCCTTGTTAGATCTAGAATTAATTTCCCCTAACCCAAGGCAGGTGTCCGCTCAGTGATTTTTTTTCAAAAGTGCATTTAACTTTAGGGATGACAAAGCATCCCGCTCCATTTAAAAAGCCAAATATGAGCGTTGATGATAAAGCAAAATACTCTCAGAACCAACTCCTCCTTAGTACCGTACCCAAGTGCAATATATTGTTCACCTTCAGTATTTCCTGTATGTAGGATAATGGCATTTCCCTTTTGCCGAGTAGGTGTCTGGCCCATCACCTATAAAGGTACTTCTGGTGGATCTAAACCTAGATTGGCCTAACATTTCCACCAAGCAGAATTTGCTGTCATTACCTTCAAGATTTTGTTTCATTATTTTCTGCAATTCCGATTTTGTTTTTCCATAGAGTGGGTGTAATCTCCATTGATCATTTTAAGTTGATCATTATAACTCTTCTCTCACTTCTCAATCGTATCTTGGAAGTAAGATTTCATATAGGTAACCTTGCCAGAATAGCTATTCTTTGAAACGTCTTCACTTGGATCTTGACCAATTTTCATCTAGCTAAATCTAGGACATGTGTTGGCAGGAAAAGCCCTCTTTCTTCCCTAACTTAGTGGACACCTTCAGATAAGGACACACGCTGTTCAATTGGTAAATAGTGCAACTGACCTGATTTCACCCATTTGACAAAGTCTTACTGGTTGGTATTCAAACTGCTTCACATCCTCAGCATCAGTTGTTCAGTTAGTCCAGCATGTGCACTTTCTTCCCACAGTGTTGATAATTTTCATAGAAGTCACTGATGTAGATGTTTTGGCAACTGCTAGCCCCATGCTTTAAGTGTTATGCATAGCTCACTCTCACCATCATCTTCATAGGTCCAATGGCACTCCTCTTTCCTCTGAATATTTTAAAGGAGAAGTCATTGCTCTGACAGTGTGCATTAAATTACATATAAATGGAAACCTTAAAACACAAGGACTTTAAATAATAAGTTTAAATGTTTGTTTACAGATGTAGAAATAAATTATTGCCCTAAACTTTAAATAAATGTACCTCAAATCCGAAAAATACTGATATCTTGTTTTTGAATTCCAAAGCGAGGCTTTTTTGGCTGACGTAAGCAAAGGGAAAATCATGAAGTAGGCCAGGCTGTTTTCAGTTTCGTCTACACTTGCGAGGGTAAAATGCACAGACTCAGTTAGGAAAGACGGTAGTCTCGTAACAAATTAATATTAAAAATTCGATTTCCAGAGCATCACTTTTGTGTTCTCTCTGCATAACATCTAATTCTCTGTTTTTAGTCCAAGAAAATTGAGTTTTGACCTGGAACAAATTGCTATCAAAGGTTTTTTTACACAATGCATTTGCTTAAGGTACCTAAAATGATATACTAAAAGTCCGAGGAAATCCGAGTTGCAGAAATATGCCTAATTTGCATAAATTCAAAATGGCCGCCATTTTGATGGATTTAGGTTAATATCTTGAGTTCTGAGACTCGTAGCAGAATAATTCCAGTGGCTATTCCTATGTTTTCAACATCTGTGAACACAATTATGACAGTACTAATAATATAGGACATTTGGTTCATGCTTAATTTGCATAAATCCAAAATGGCCGCCATTATGATGGCTATTTTTGTCTGAGACACAAAGAAACTCTAATATTGTGTCTATACACATAATTACAGGTACAGATTGTAAGACTCACAAATGATAATGAGGAAAGCTTTGAAAAGCGTCGTAAGGAACGCGTCATCTTGGTGGACCTAACTGCAGCATATGACACCGTGTGGCACCAGGGCTTGACACTCAAGCTTCTCAGGACCATCCCGGATTGTCACCTTGTACAATTCATATATAACATGCTTGCAAACCATAGCTTTGTTGTTAACACCAGTGATGGGCAGAGCAGTCGTCTGTGACGTCTGAGGAACGGAGTACCACAAAGATCTGTAGGCCTACTGGCTTCCATGCTGTTCAACTTATCAGCCATTTACCTCAAACAACACCTAGACAATATGGCTACGCCGACGATCTTGACTCGGACAGAAGCTGGACAGAAGTTGAAGTATACTTACTGTAGATATGACCCTACTTTCAGCATCTCAAGACCTGGAGACTTAAGCGGAGTGTAGTCAAGACCACCGCTACTGCCTTCCATCTCAACACCAAAGAGGCTCATCGCCAGCTTCAAATCAACCTCAATGGAGCGCCTCTGCCATACAATCCTACACCAATCAGGGAGTGAAGCTTGATCGGCAGCTTACTTAATGGCAGGAAACTTCGAGGAATAACCTCCTGTGCCGCCTTGCTGGGTCCTCATGGCGTGCCAGCCCAATGACTCTAAGCACCACCGCCCTGGCTCTGGTACAGATCTCTGCTGAATATGCCGCCCCAGCATGGTGCAATAGCTCTCACACAAATAAGCTGGACACAATTCTCAATGAGACCATGAGAATCATTACTCGCTGTCTTCGTCCCACTCCATCTGAGTTTCTACCAGTGCTTTCAGGCCAGGCATTGCTCTGACAGTGGTGCATTAATTACATATAAATGGAACCTTAAACACAAGGACTTTAAAAATAAGTTTAATGTTTATTACAGAGTAGAAAGAAATGATTGCCCTACACTTAAATAAATGTACCTCAAATCCGAAAAATACGTTCTTTGTTTTTGAATTTCCAAAGCGCGGCTTTTTTTTGGCTGACGTAACAAAGGGAAATCCTGAAAGTAGGCCAGGCTGTTTTCAGTTTCGCTACACTTGCGAGGGTTTTAAAAATGCACAGACTCAGTTAGGAAAGACGTAGTCTCGTAACAATTATATTAAAAATTCGATTTCCAAGCATCACTTTTGTGTTCTCTCTGCATACAATCTAATTCCTCTGTTTTTGTCCAAGAAAATTGAGTTTTGACCTGGAACAAATTAATATCAAAGGTTTTTTTTACACAATCATTTGTGCTTTCAGTACCTAAAATGATATACTAAGTCCGAGGAAATCCTAGTTGCCGGAATAATGCCTAATTTGGCATAAATTAATTTCAAAATGGGTGGGCCGCCATTTTGAGGGAATTTAGGTTAATATTTTGAGTTCGTGATACTCGTAAGCATAATAATTGCCATTGGCTATTCCTATGTTTTCAACTCTGTGAACACAATTATTACAGTACTACTAACATAGTACATTTGGTTCATTCTTAAATTTGCATAAATCCAAAAATGCGCCATTATGTGGCTATTTTTGTCTGAGACACAAAGAAAACTCTAATATTGTGTCTATAACATAATGTACAGTACAGATTGTAGACTCCCAAATGCTCATGAGGAAGCTTTGAAAGCGTGTCAGGAACGCTCATCTTGGTGGACCTAACGCAGCATATGACACCGTGTGGGCCCATGGCTTGACACTCAAGTTTTTCAGGACCATCCCGGTTCGTCACCTTCTACATTCCTAGAACATGCTGCAAACCATAGCTTGTTGTTTAACACCAGTGATGTGCAGAGCATTCTCTGTGACGTCTGAGGAACGAGTACCACAAAGATCTGTAGGCCTACTGGCTTCCATGCTGTTCACCTTATCAGCCATTACCTCAAAACACTAACATATGGTTACGCGACGATCTTGACTCCGGACGAAGCGGACAGAGTTGAAGTATACTTTCTGTAGATATGACCTACTTTCAGCATTCAAGACCCTGTAGACTTAAAACACACAGTGGATTTGCTAATCAGACATCGAAAAAATCATCAAAAATCAGATTTTTGCATGTATGTAACAAGTACAGGTTCTAAAACCCCTGCAAATGATCTGAGCAGAAGCCAACTAATAAGGACAGAATCGGAAATTTTAGTCATTACTGTCCGTTCGGACACTTACTACACCGTAATTGAATGGGGAATCGTATCATTGAACACTGCCTTTTCTTCCTTTTCTGTCCATTCTCCAGGTGGAAAAGGTAACTTATGAGAATTCTACAACTGATCCTTCACTTTGAAGCATTCCTGGCAATTTCAAATATTTTTTTCAATCACTGATAGTGTTTTAAGCGGAGTGTAGTCAAGACCACCGCTACTACATTCCACCTCAACACCACAGAGGCTCACCCATCGCCAGCTTCAACTCAACCTCAATGGAGCGTCCCTGCCATACATCTACCCCAATCAGGGAGTAAAGCTTGATCGGCAGCTTACTTATGGCCGGAACTTCGAGGATAACCTCCTGTGCCGCCTTGCTTGGGTCCCTCATGGCGTGCCAGCCCAACGACTCTAGCACCACCGCCCTGGCTCTGGTACAGATCTCTGCTGAATATGCCGCCCCCGCATGGTGCAATATTTCTCACACAAATAAGCTGGACAACAATTCTCAATGAGACCATGAGAATTACTGGCTGTCTTCGTCCACTCCATCTGATTTTCTACCAGTGTCTTCAGGCAGGCATTGCACTTGTCAATGCTTCGGAGAGAACGCTACATGCACAAACTGGTGAATAAGGCTTTATTGGACATAAGCATCTGCTGCATAGCACTGTCAAAGAATCACACCAGTGCGGAAGACGGAGACTGCGCTCTCGTCGACTTTTTCGCCCCGCTTTTCTGTCGACACGCTGCTAAACTCTCCAGCTCCTCAGTCAACATCTACAGACATGGACATGCCCTGACTAGATACTCCAAGACCAGTCCAACTCACTATTACCTATAAGGAACTCCCACCTGGTAGTTATCTTCACGCAAGGAATGGGGTTACCTTGAAACTTCACACATGAGTCGGTCGCTTCAACACCACTATGCACCGATGGGGGCTGCGACCATATCCAGCCTGTAATGTGTTCTCCATCAGACTGCGGATCACATTCCAAATGAGTGCCCTACCTTTTGTCCACCGTTGGATATATAGGTCTTCTCTATCATGATACCAAAATTAAGTACCAAAATTCCCGGCACCTTGCTTCTATACAACATAAATGCACGGTGCGCTGCAAAATTTGGTGAAATCATTTTGTTTAAGCGAATATATGATGTACCAATTTACATGTCAATATAAGAGGCTTCACAACCTCCCTCACTTCCCCCCGGGTAAGGTGCTTGGTCCGAATTTTTCTCTAAAATGTGCACAGAGGATGTAAAAAGGGTTACCTAAACGCATTAGCGACCCATTCACCATGTTCTTTTCACCCCGAGGGGGTGAAAAAAAGCCCCCTATAACGAGGGTTAAAAATGGATATTGACACTTGCCATACCGTACAATGAGACCATTGTTTGAAAAATATAACCACAAGATTTGTCAATTTCCCCTGTACATTTTTAAATATATATTTTAAACTACGTTAGGGTATTAGTTTCAAAATCAAAAAAAATAGGTTGCTTATATATTCTTAAAATTCTGTGGGCAATGGTTGAGTTTCTAAAGTGTGCCTATTCAAGGACAACCTTTTAATTTCCCTTAGCTTAGTGGTGCTTATCTCTGTTCCATTTTTTTTTCACCTGTACCAATAGTGTTTTAACAATACTGTCGAGGAGTAAACACGGTGTGAGACATAGTTGGTGCAGAAATTCATAAGGAAAAACATGTAAGTTTGAAGTAGGAATCAGCGGCAATCGTTAAGGGTATTTAACAATCGTGTTGGATCTGCACATTTCGCATCCTCTTTCCAAAAATTATATCCACTTTAACAAATTACTTCTGGTGGGTTAATTATTGCCCGATAATGTTTCTACCAAAAGTAAGAAGAAAAGTTTTTGAAAAGTTCAACACTTGACAAAAAATCACTTCTATATCATTTCGGAAAATTTGACAGTCCCTCATTTACAATTTTACT
Source organism: Ophioderma brevispina (assembly GCA_023653785.1). Lineage (NCBI taxonomy): Eukaryota > Metazoa > Echinodermata > Ophiuroidea > Amphilepidida > Ophiodermatidae > Ophioderma > Ophioderma brevispina. Next base: position 63,936 of record JAMKCH010012041.1, on the reverse strand, counting down.
CAAAATTTAATAACCAACAATAATATTTTTCACTACTGTGCATTGCTAATAGAAGTTTCCCTTTCTGAATTCCATCTCACTATGTAGTTAATATTGACCAAATTGAATAATTAATCTCTTGTAAAACACCTATGTGTTTTAACTCATATAAAACCTTAGTCCATCATCACTCTGATATCACATCATTAAGATAGAAAGGCATGCTTCCTTCAAACCTTTCTGAAAAAAAAAGGGGCAAGAGTAGCTTCTCACTCTCGAAGGGAATAATTTCGAGCAGCAGGACACTATAACAGCATGAAAAAAGCTTTGCCTGGATCTTATGACGGTGAAGGAGGAACTTTCACATTCCGAGCTGATCAAAAAAGATTCCAGAATTTCCTTTATTGAGCTACCATTAAATGATTTTTTTACCTAAATTAAAAAAAAGAAAAAAACTAAAAACATTAAAATTTTATCTTTTTGTATTTATAATTGATCAAGAAGTTTTCAGCCACAAATATTTAAATGATAAGTGTTCATCAGTTGCAGTCTGTGCCTTACTGGCATCTTAATAATTCTAGTGTTCTTTGATAACATATATGGACACCAGAATGGAATTTCAACATACCTCATTTCAAGAAATTCAACAAAATGGCAGCCATTTTGGATTTTATGCAAATAAGGCTTAAACCACTCATCGCAGACTACTATTAACATTCTTAATTGAGTTGCGTAGACCCCCAAAACTGGATAGAGAACACCAACATTACGCTCTAACGACCCTCGGATCTGAGTTATTGACAAAAGTCCTTGACATGGCGGCCTTTTGAATTTTATGCAAAGTAGACATATTTCTGTCAACCCGGATTTTCTCGGCTTTTAGTATTCATTTTGGCTCTTCAAAGAAATGCATTGTGAAGAAAAACCTTTGATAGCATTAGTTCTAGGTTACAACAAAATTTCATTATCTTTCCTGGCCTATTTCCATGATACTCTAATTAGTATAAACACTAAGAATATAAGCTCACTCAATCAATCCAGCCAGTGGCCTGTGGTTGCATCTCTTGGTTCATTATCTTTTACCTGGAAGAACTTTTTTGCATTAATAAATAAAGGCCTGCATGCTTAAATCATCCTCGCCCTCAAAAAAAGCACCCATTCTCACTTGGTGTCTGTTTACAGAGATTTCTTTATCAGCCGTTAGCTACTTGTCTCCTTTGGTTGGCCTTGATGACTACGCTTATTACTGAATTGCACATGCTGCATTCGGGAGTTTTGGAAAGACACCCATAATTCTGTTGACAAGATTTCTGCCAGAGGGATGTAAAATGATTTCTACTGCCATTTTTCCATATTCTCCGTGGTGAAAGAAGTCCTGTCTGTGCTCAGAAATGGATTTATTGATGAAAGGCCCATGCCAGCTAAGCAACTCATTGTCCACATCATTTGATGTTTCTGCTGGGTTACACTTGCCTAAGAGTGGGCTTGCCTTACGATACTTTGTACTACTTCCTTCAATCCAAGAATGTTTGAAAGTCATGCTATGTACATCTGGACTATCTGTTCCAGGTCTTCTGGTGGGTAATTATTATTCTTCAAGATAGCTATGTGAAATATCACAAATTCTTTAAATCCAAGAGGATTAAACAAGCCATGGTCATATCCGTAGGATGGCTAATTTAACAATGCTAGATCAAAATAAGTCAAAGTAGAGCAAATCTTTGTAAGGGGTCAAATAAAGATATTCTCCATGGAAAAAGTTTCAAAAAAAAAAAAGGAATAGTTTGCTATTCCTGGCTATATCCATGGATTACAAATTTAAAATTTATGACATAACATATGGTTCAAGCTGGCCAATAGACAGAGGGTTGTTCCACTGAACCTCTATACATGGATAGCTTCACTTTATGTCAAGTTACAGGATTTTGTAAAACAAATATAACATCGGTGTAGATATCGTCAACCAATCATGTGTAAATGCAATATTTCCCACCTCTTTGCGAAGAGCAAAAAGCAACTTCCTGTTGTTTAAATCGGCGACTCAGACCCGCTATCCAGTGTACGGTCAGTAGGTTTTCAGGTTTTCAGCCATATTTATTATCAAGGTGACATCTTAACTACAGCAACTCTACTTTCAGATGGATAATATCAACGTTCAAATTATGTAGGGGCATTTTAAAATTTACCCTGCCACAAACATTTTGTTGTATCCTTTGTGGGTCAAAATAGGTCACATTCTTTATTAGACACTGACGCACATTGCTATTGACTTGTTTTTCCTTTGGAACTACATAACTTTGTGAATATTTGATTAATTTATTGATTCACTTTGGAAATTAAAGCCCCTTAATGTGACCTCAATTTAACTCAAATTGCCCCCGAAGGCTGCCAAGATAGCCCAATACACCCTTGTCTATCACTTTTTAGCACACAAATTACACTAGTACGCAACTTCACGTCGGTGTTTCAATTAAGGTCGCCTCCCCTAATAACTTTGAAACTGCTTTTGCATTGTGAGGTAAGTTTGAAATAAAGTATTCTACTTGAATAAACATGTCCTTTTGTTTGATTTTTACCCTTCTGATTGTGTCATTTTTAAGTGTAGACATCTTAAGATTTTATCTTTTTGTATTATAAATTGATCAAGAAGTTTTACATCCACAAATATTTAAATAGATAGTGTTCATCAGTTGCAGTCTCGTGCCTTTAAATGGCATCTTAATAATGATAGTGTTCTTTGATAACATATATGGACACCAGAATGGAATTTCAACATACCTCATTTCAAGAAATTCAACAAAATGGCAGCCATTTTGGATTTATGCAAATAAGGCTTAAACCACTCATCTCATACTACTATTAACATTCTTATTGAGTTCGTAGACCCCCAAAACATGGATAGAGACACCAACATTACATCTCTATGACCCTCGGATCTTGAGTTATGGACAAAAGTCCTTTGAAATGGCGGCCATTTTGAATTTATGCAAATTAGACATATTTCTGCAACCCGGATTTTCTCGGACTTTTAGTATGTCATTTTGGCTACTTCAAAGAAATGCATTGTGAAGAAAAACCTTTGATAGCAATTAGTTCTAGGTTACAACAAAAATTTCATTATCTTTCCTGGCCTATTTCCCATGATAATATAATTAGTATAAAAACTAAGAATATGAAGCATACAGCTCAATCAATCCAGCCAGTGGCCTGTGGTTGCATCTCTTGGTTCATTATTCTTTTACCTGGAAGAACTTATTTTGCTATGAATAAATATAGGCCTGCATGCTTAAATCATCCTCGCCCTCTAAAAAAAAGGCAACCCATTCTACTTGGTGTCTGTTTACAAGATTTCTTTATAAGCCGATTAGCTACTTGTCTCCTTTGGTTGGCCTTGATGACTACAGCTTATTACTGAATTGCACATTCTGCATTCGGAGTAGTTTGGAAAGACCACTCCCTAAATTCTGTTGACAAGATTTCTGCCAGAGGGATGTAAAATGATTTCTACTGCCATGTTTTCCATATTCTCCTTGTGGTGAAGAATTCCTGTCTGTGCTTTTGGATGAATGGATTTATTGATGAAAGGCCCATGCCAGCTAAGCAACTCATTGTCCACAGCATGTGATGTTTCTGCTGGGTTACACTTGCCTAAGAGTGGGCTTGCCTTAAGATACTTTGTACTACTTCCTTCAATCCAAGAATGTTTGAAAGTCATGCTATGTACATCTGGACTATCTTGTTTCCAGGTGCTTCTGGTGGGTAATTAGTTACTTCAATATAGCTATGAAATATCACAAATTCTTTAAATCCAAAGGAGTAAACAAGCCAATGGTCATATATCCGTAGGATGGCTAATTAACAAGGTATAGATCAAAATAAGTCAAAGGAGAGCAAATCCTTTGTACAGGGGTCAAATAAAGATAGTCTCATGGGAAAAAGTTTCAAAAAAGGAATAGTTTGCTTATTCTGCTATATCCATGGATTACAAATTTAAAATTTATGACATAAATATGGTTCAAGCTTGGCCACATAGACAGTAGGGTTGTTCCACTGACCTCTATACATGGATAGCTTCACTTTATTGTCAAAGTTAAAGGAATTTTGTAAAACAATAGAACATCTGTGTAGAATATATGCACCAGCAGGTGTATGCATTATTTCCCACCATATTGCGAAGAGCAAAAAGCAACTTCCTGTTGTTTCAATTGGCGACTCAGACCCGCTATCCATGTGTAGAGGTCAGTAGGTTGTTCAAGTTTCAGCCATATTTATTATCAAGGTGACATCTTAACTACAGCAAACTATACTTTAAGATGGATAATATACAACTTTCAATTATGTAGGGGCATTTTTAAATTTACCCTGCACAAACATTTTGTTGTATCCTTTGTGGGTCAAAATAGGTCACATTCTTTATTAGACACTGTACAGCAACATTGCTATTGACTTGTTTTTCCTTTGGAACTAAAGAATTTGTGATATTTGTTAACTTTATTGATGCACTTTGGAAATTAAAGCCCCTTAATGTGACCTCAATTTAACTCAAATTGCCCCCCGAAGGCTGCCAAGATAGCCAAGACACCCTTGTCTATCACTTTTTAGCAACAAAAATTACACTAGTACGCAACTTCACGTCTGTTGTTTTCAATAAGGTCGCCTCCCGACTAATAACTTTGAAACTGCTTTTGCAGTGTGAGTAGTTTGAAATAAAGATGCTTCTACTTGAATAAACATGTCCTTTTGTTTGATTTTATTTGGTAATATGTGGGTCATTGGTGTCACAGCATTTTCCCTAGATTGGTCAGCTGGTCAGAAGAAGCAATGGGTTTCCATTACTAGGTGAATTCCCGCATACTATTTCTTCGCATCCTTGGCATCAACCATGTGGCTTGTGCTGTCTTCAGCTGTACTAATACCCAGATGATAGCATACTGCAGCTGAGCTGTAGTGGAGAATAAGCACTTTATGTTGAACCCACAACTTTTGACAGTTAATGAAGAGATGCATTTACATGTGGTTTATGAGCATGATGTTGTTTTGCTTGCAAAGTGCCAGCCTTAAAATTTTGAGCGTAATTGTACATTGACCTCAATGAAATTTTAACATTTTCTGAAGCCATTGCTGGAGCCACTGATAGCACTATCTCCCTAGCACAACACATTATCATTAAATTGTCAGTTGCTTTAAGGGCACATGTGGTCCAGTGGATACAACGACCGTCTCATGATCCAAAGGTCCTGGGTTCGAGTCCCGCTGGGGCCAATGTGTTGTGCACTTGGGCAAGGCACTTTACCTCGCTTGCCTCTCTTCACCCAGGTGCTAAATGGGGAGCTGTTAGGAATATTGTCCATTGAGCGCCGCCCAAAGGTATGAGTATGCCTTGGGCATTTGTAAGGCAGCTGACATATTCTAGTGGCAGCGGAATAAATGTAAAGCGCTTTGAAACATTGTGAAAGGCGCTATATAAATGTCGACATTTATTTTATACAACACATCTGTGTTTAGGCATGGATGCATTTCAGCTCCAGCACCAAATGACATTTCCAGATCAGATTTCAATATGGGAAATTCATCTGCTTTCAACTCTCTCCCTTACCCCTCTGCATTCTTTTCCACATCTTCCTCATTTTAGCAGATACAAATGAGAAGCAAGTTTTCTCTGCTGTGTATTTGTCATGTCATTTCTGGCAATTTGAGAAGACTCAACAATTGATCCATATGTTTTAACAATACTGGGTGATGTATCTCTACCTTGCAGGATTCTTTTTGGTGGTCTTACCAATAAGTTTCTTCATGTAATTCAAGCTGGTGATTTGTTCCATGAGAGCTAACACTATGAGAATAACCAACACTTGATTGAAGTAATCATCCACTTTTGCACATGGTCATGTGTTCTGAAGATCCATTGGATGGTGTATGAAAGATGATCCATCTCTCCATTATAATTATATTTACATTCCATTGAAATGACTCCCAAACACTTTGATTACCGGTATATAATTAGCATTCTTTCTCTTTCGTTTCTGCTGCTTTTTGTGGGCTGCAGTTTTTGAAATTGCAATATGTAGCAGCTCACAGCTTATATTCTTTGAATAAAGTGAGCGTGAAAACTTCAAAATTCTAGTTGTCTTCTTGGAATCCAGTGATGATAAATATCTTGCTTGATATATCATGCCAGCTTCCTGAGTTGCGATAAAATAATCCACTTCAATCAAATGTCAACCGACTGCTAGCTACCAAGACTCAATTGTTCTGGAGGAGTGCTGATGGTAGCTGGGGTAGTATATGCAACAGTATCAGGGCTTAACTCTGGAGAGGTACTGATAATACCAAGACTCAATTGATCTGGAGGAGTGCTGGTGGTAGCAGGGGAAGTACATGTAGCAGTATCAGGGCTTAACTGCTCTGGAGGAGTACTGGTTATAGTTGTGGCTCCCTGCAGAGATGTGCCGATCGGGGTATTAAGTCCCGCTGATGGGAATAGGATTTGATCTTTCTGGATCTCCCCAAGTGTGAGTCTCTTGAATGGAGAAAGGCCTACTCTCTTGAATCCATTCTTTACAACCCGGTCTGTTTACAGCATTCATCCCATGCCACGCTTTCATGAAACTTCCTTTTGTTACAAAGACCCCATGATGATCCTAATTCATGGTGCGTGACCCTAAACCAAACCAAAACAAAAGTGTCCCTTTTGTACAAACATGTTAATCACTGTTACAAATCATCATTATTTATCTTAAAGATTCTTAACCACCTTTGCTCTTCTCCTAATCCCTTCAAGTCTCACCCTAGACCCACCCTTCGCAATCTTAATAGCCTCTCTCTTGATCCACCCTTCCGCAGGCTCTCGCTTTCCAAAAGGTCCTTTTATGCATTTGCTCCCACATTATTGAACTACCTGCCCGAGGATGTTGTCAAGTGCACCTCCCTAAAAGCCTTCAAAGCCGCTGCTAGCCTCCACATCTTGTAGCTATAGGTCTTAGGTGGTTTTTTTCCATTCGTCTGGTCCATTTTTTTTCCTCGCTTTTCCATCCGCCATGTCTTTTCATTTTTGGTTTTAGGGCTGTCTTCTTATTTTTGCGTGTTTTTATGGGCATCCCATTTAGTGCTATGTCACTATTGGGCTTGTCCTGGCTATATAGACATTGTTATAAATAAATAAATTTATCTTTTCAAACTCTGTTTAAACATTACAATAATATATATTTAACATTTTCATAATTATTCACTTTATCTTTTTACAATTATTTTTCCCATTTAAAAGTTCATCTATCCATGAACAAATATTAAAACATGTTCTATAACATTTTATTTAAAAATAATTGAAAAGTAGTGAAACAATTCTAATTGGTATAAATGATAAAACAAACAGGGATGTATCATGTTTCTTCTCTTGAGGATTAAAAGCACCCCTTTTTGGCAAGCAGAATTTTGATTTTCAGATTTTTTCAGCATTCTCGTATCTTCACATGAACTTGGGATAATGTAAAGTACATACTGTATGACTATGGAAGTTGTGGCTTGTTTCTGCTGGTATACATCTATAGACTATCAGAACTCTTTCGGGAGTTTCCGTAACCTGACCCATCTGACACACTTTCTGACACACTTAATGAATTTGGAAATCCTTCACAGAATAAGCACAGGTTTATTCTGTTAAGGTTTCCAAATCATAAGTGTGTTAGAAAGTGTATCGGATGGGTCAGGTTATGGAAACTCCCAACTCTTTCTGATGACACACTCTCTTAGCTTTGCCTGCTATCAAGGCCTGTGCAGGTGAGCACATCAGTGTTTTTCCTCCCATGCCATGTCAAGGATCCTGCATATGCACCTGCCTAGTGTAGATGACCTATGACCCACTGCTATATGGAAGTGCAGTTGCTGCACCGAAGGCAACGTCTCAGTTGTTACACCCCGGTGTTAAGCGAGGATTTTCCCAGGTTATGCAAACTGGTGGGCCCCCTATCTTTTGAAGGATCTTGATGAGGCCACCATGGTTCACAATAAGATCAATAAAGGTGATGTAAAGATACACTTGTTGAGCTGGCAGACTAAGAAGATGCTGTGGCTACATACTTTTATGTTATTGAAGGCCTATTAAACTAGGTCTTTAACACTTACTGTGCTCAAGGGATCGAGATCTCGATCAATACATGTGGCAGGTATTATAAAATGCTGCCTTTGTGTGCATTAGAGGTGTTAATGATTCCTACATTGTTAGATTATGACCATTATGATTGATTGAAGTAAATGAAGGCAACATACCTTAATATTGGTGGTATAGCAGCAGCAGCAGTCGGATTGGAATGCTAGATGTTCCCCTGCTCTTGTCTTTACAGGGCCGGCACCGTGGTCAGTTCTGTCCCAGCACGCCTCTTTAATTCCAAAATCGCCATATTCCGTTTGGTGTATTTACTGTATTATCAATGTCGCACTATTACCACCTCTGGCTTTGTCTCTCTCTCTTCTCAGAGCATCTACTTCCACATGTAGCTGTTCAATGAGGTCTTTATTGTTTTGTGTATTATCACCCAATGTCTCACTATTACTACCTGGCCCCGCACCTGGCTCACCAGCAAATTCCTTGTTTGTTCTTTGATCCTCTCACTCAATGTCTCCCTAGTACCTGTATCTCAAATGCATCGTCACCATCTGGCATCTCATTAGCATCGTCACCACCTGGCATCATCAGTATCGTCACCACCTAGCATCTCATCTGCATCATCAGTCCGCATCATTGCCACTTGGCATCTCATGTGCATCATCACCACCTGGCATCTTATCTGCATAGTCACCACCTGGCATTGACTGCATCGTCACCACTTGGCATCGAAGGCATCGTCACCACTGGCATCAACTGCATCGTCACCACCTGGCGTCTTGACTGCATCTTTGCTACTTGGCATCTTATCTGCATCATCACCACACCTGGCATCTCCGCTGCATTGTCACCACCTGGCATGAACTGCATCTTCACCACGTGGCATGAACTGCATCTTCACCACGTGGCATCTCAACTGCATCGTCCACTTGGCATCTCAAGTGCATCATCACTACCAGGCATCTCGTCTGCATCGTCACCACCTGGCATCAACTGCATCTTCACCACCTGGCATCAACTGCATCGTCACCTGGCGTCAACTGCATCATCACCACAATAGCATCAACTGCATTGTTACCACCTGGCATCTAAACAGCCTCTTCACTACCTGCCGTCTCATCTGCATTGTCACTGCCTGGCCTCTCAACTGCATCATCTATCAAAGAATTAGGCTCACCAAGGTCTTTTTTCTTTGGACTGAAGGAAAATTTTTCTTGCACATATAGCCATGTGGCCGTCATACCTTCCCAGGCTATTAGCTCTCCTTTTCCCTTGCTTTTGTATATCATCAAATATAGTAGGCTTACAGTCTGGATGCAGAGGTCCTTCACAGGTTTACCTATGTACCACCAAAATAATTCCATGTAGAATTAACCCTGATCTATTACAGTTTAGCATTTTGGTCTTCATTTTTGTTTCTTTCCTAATGCATGTGATTGCATTCTGAACATGCTCATGGACTTGTGATAGCTATTCAACATTAGCCATTTCATAATAAATAGAGAAAAAAATGTTAAAAATATTGCTCTTTTTTAAACCAAGTACTGTCACAATGCACAAATTAGAGAAAAAAACAACCCCCCCCCAAAAAAAAAAACAACATTGTCATGAATGTAATATTTGTAGTTTTATTCAGTTCAACATTCATCATAGCGGTGGATTCAGTGATGGGTGCATGGGGGAAAGGGCATAATGGCATTTCCCCAAACAAAACTTTTCCTTGCCTAGTATTCCCTAAAAAATTTAAACCTGACTTATCAAAAGTGAGGGATAGCTGTCAAATTACAGTTAGAATTGAAAAAAAGTAATTCTTGTGCGCTTCACATGCATTTCAGCATAAATTATTAAATGTATTTTTTCTTATTTTACTATTATAAATTAGTTTATTGCACACTTTTACACACATGCACCTGCCTTAAACAGGAAAGACACATGGATTCATTTTGTGCAACATGGGATCCCTCATTTGTTGAAGTTTAATTGGAACCAAACATGGTTTATGGAGATTACATACAACCCCCATCCCTTTGTTTATGAGTTTTTTTTGTTCAAAGTTCAACCTGTAAGGTCATATGAGGCCTATCATTCCCAGGTGACACAAGAAAGGCTGTCCTGAGGACCGCAATGTATTATTTGCCTGTAAATTTCACTTCCCCTTGCCCCCTCCCAAAAAATTGTTTCTTTCACCATTTTCCCCCTCAAACATGTTGATCCCCACTAGCTGAGCCACCCAGTAGATTAGTATTGAAACATTACCTGCACTCTGTAAGTGTTAAAAATGTATGCCACATTTTTTGACATTATGTGAACTTTAGGAAATATCATTATTGTTATGAGATTGTGATAGTAAAAAGTTCCAATGGAAATGCATGGGATTAGCTAACCGTGCTTTCATGAATGGATTCCAGTACTCACAATTTCCTTGTTTTATTGCATAGTCCAATCAATTCACTTGGTGGGCAATGCTATGGATGGCTGTGTGTGTGTATTATCTAGGAAGTTGCCAGTTCATCAGTATCAGTGAGTTGTCACATTAAAAAGGACGGGAGATTTTTTAGGATGCAAATTTCTCTCAATTCACACTTGATCTGTTGTAGAACACATACTGAGAACATTTTGAGGTTCCTTGGACTAAAACATCATTTTTGGTTTTCTTTTTTAGTTTTTTGACTTGCCTGCTATCGTAATTATCCCCATAGAAAAAGCCTGCTTTGATTTGCTATCGTGCGCAGCATTTCAATTGAGAGGTCTTTGCAATCGAGCGCATCATGCTTTAATTTGTCCATTAGTCGGGGTGCTATGTTGGGGTATAGACGTGAGGTCAAAGTCATTGGGGGATTACTATGGTCTTATATCTTTGCATGTGACCCTGCATGTTTTAACACATGGTTTAAATTTCTAGCTTTTAAATGTTTGTCCCCGCCAAACGAGTGGCGGGTACTATGAAATGAGCATCATCTTGTTTCGTCCGTCCGTTATAAAAATGTTACCCACTTTGTGTACGATTTATCTGATCCCGAACTAAGGGAGACAATGATGACAATTGGGTGAAAAGAGTGGGCTATAAGTTCTCGACCTGATTATAGTTTGGGCGTAAAATAGCTAAGTATGTATCTAATTTGCATAATTTAAGAATTTTCCTGCAAGCTTGTATACAATTTTCTATAGTTCTTTAAGGCCCATAAATGATTTAAGTTGGTGGAAGGAAGTGGGTTGAAAGAGTTCTTGACCTATTAGATTTTGGGCATATTTCAGGCAAATTACATATGCAAATGAGCTAATTATATGCCAAATATAGGTGTAATCGCTTGTATTTTGAAACGGTACATCGATAGGCAAAATTCCTGCATTGCATGAAAGCCTATCATGGTGCACATCTTCTTGACATTTGAAAGTGTGTGATATATGCGGCTCAGGTATGCAAATGAGCTAATTAAATAAGAATGATTGCTGTATCGCTAAAATGGTACATCGGATATATTCAAAATTCATTCGCTATTTCAAAGATCATTCTGCAATATATCTTTTGGTGAATCGCAAGATGAAAGGCTTGTGGGCCAATTAAAGGCCATTTTTTTAATTAAATATGAATAATTGCAGTATCGTGAGATGGTACATTGGATATGCAAGGGGAGTGGTGGGATGTGCGGTGAGTGGTATTGGTTGGATGTCGGGAATGGGCGGTATATCGGGGAGGGGGGTTGTGAAGTGGGGTGTCGTGGGGAGGGGGATGGGGGTGAGGTGCTCCGGGAGGCGGTAGGGTGGTCTCGGGAAGGGGTAGGGTGTCTCAGGGAGGATGAGGGATGAGGTGTCTTGGGAGAGGGGAGGAGGGGTGGGGTGGTTGGGGTGTCTCGGCGAAAATCAGATTTTTGCAGGGCGCGTAACAAGTACAGGTTCCATGACAACTACCCTGCAAATAAGACCAGTTGCAACCTAAATAAGGATAAAAATAGTAATTAATGTCCATACAGACACTTACAGTGGAGATTGATATCGTGGAATACTAACATTTACTTCCTTTTTGGCCAATTCAGAGTTGAGGGAAAAAAGTAACATGCGAATTCTACGATTTTCCGGTCAATGTTAAAGCTCTTTCTGCAAAATTTCAAATATTGTTACCCTGGGTAATCCACTGATAGTGTCTTTAAATGATTATCTTCAAAATAATTTCTTGAATAAGGGAAAAAAAGTTTGTTCTCAGGAAGAAATGTGAAAAATGCACAATGGCACATTTTTTCTAGAAAAATGCTAATGCGAATTTTTTTTTTTTTTTTTTAAAATTATTGCATTTGACTTTCTTTTAAGGCCACTTTGCAGAGAATTAATTTTTTTGAAAATTGTCTTTTTTTTTTTTTTAAAAAGAAATTAATGCACTAAAAGACCAATTTTAAACAAACTGCGCACGGTCTTCTTGAAAACTCGCACATACAGGTAAATTAGTCGGGTTTTGCGACTTGGGAGGCATTCAAAATGAACTCATAGATTTTCAAAGAAAATTGACCGTAATGCCAAGTCATATTAACAAGTTCAGATAGTTTGGCATCACAAATGTTGGTAGATTATGGTCAGAGGATTGTGCAGTGCAACTTGCATGTGCCTGTAGCACCCTTCCCCTCCCAGAAATTCATCCAGCAGCCAACAAAACTCTACACCTCATGTTGGAGGCAGTGGAAACCTGGAAGGAATGGATTTCTACGTCGAGCATTCGTATCTGATGGTGCCAGTTCATATAGAAAAATTCTACCAGACGCCATGCTCCTCCTGGACCAACCTGGAAACCTGATTTTACTACACCGATCAACAAGTGTAGGCCAGAGAGCAAAGATCTTATTCATATGCGGATGTGCCACGCCTGCAGAAAACAACTTGAAACAAAACAGGAACATTATGGGTGGAATCAGAAGTCAAGAGACCTGCATGTAAGTATTTTATGATACCGTACCCTATTCGGGCTTCTGTATAGTATTAAATGACAGATTCTCTCAAATACAAAATTTTCTTACGTTGCAACGGCAACAAATTATACAGTATTGGCAGTTTACATTGAAATTCTGATATATTATTAGTAAGATGACACTTGAAGATTGAATAATTTGCTAATTACTGTATAATTAATTTAAATTTCAAGTGATTGATTGGATGAATCTATCGGCACATTATATAATGAAATATCCACAAAAACGTACCAGATGGTTTTCATGGCATTTGGAGTATTATTTATCCAGAATTTATTCCGACAAATGTACAACAACGGTACAGCAATCAGAACTACCATGTTTATTCCCCTGTGGTATATTTACAAAACCAGTGAAATAACGAAACAGAAGCCAGCGAACTATATTGTCTGTGACTTCAGCAAGTTTGCCACAAAGCCTCACATGACTATGAACTTTGTGAGCACACAAAGTGAAGGAGCGAGTTTGTTAGAAAATTTGTTTATTGCAAAAAAAACTACACTTTTAAAACATCAGTGATTGGGAAAAATGTATAAAGAGGGGTGTTTTAGAATCATTTCTGTGATAACAAGGATTTTAGTTGGCCTCTAAAACTTTAAATATTATGCGACCCCTTTAAATTGTCTCCACCGTTTCATGGATTGTTAGTTTTATCGCAGGCGCACAATGGTCCAGTTGATCAGTGCTCGGCCCGCCACGCCAAAAGGTTATGGGTTCGAGCCCCGCTGGGGGCCAATGGTTCGCCCTTGAGTAAGGCGCTTTACCTCAATTACTCCTCCTACCCAGGTGCATAAATGGGTACCGGCATTATTCAATGCTGGAAGGTAACAGACTCGCTGTAGATGTGGTGTGGCGATCCCACTGCAGCAACATTATATGGTGGAGTCTGGCCCAAATCGCTTTGTAAGAGAGATGGGCACTCCGTTCCTGTGTACACAGGTCTGTCCCCTTTACCTTTTACCTTTACTTATCGCAGACGCACTGTAACCACTGATCTCTATACAATGGATTGGCTTCACAACAGTAATTTTATATTAGATGAATGGAGCAACGGTCTACCGAACACAATAGCATTCCAGAGACACCTGTTTAACAGAAGTTGTATCCCGGGTGCACGTTTTAGAGATGCCATCCCATACGCGCAAATACAATGGGCTCACTGAATTGGCTGGATTCTGTAGTCTGTTATGTTGCTTATCCACATTTCAATGGGAACAAATTTTGTATAAATGACCGGCTCTTAACCACCTGCTTGGGCTCTTTTTGGATGACCAATATGGCCGTCAGTGCCTCAATTACAAAGCCCAGGTTTCCAATCCATTGTATAAAGATCAGTGTTCGAAACCCGGTTCAGCAATCTACGTACTTTTCAATGTACCGCTTCTTTGTATGATGAAGAGTTTCCTAATTTTATTTTAAAAACTATATTTCTCAAGAATCCCAGGCTCATTTTATAAAAAATTAGGCACAAATGTATGCCATTTTTGATAAATTTATATATTTTAAAGGGAAACGTTAAATTAAAACTGTTTTTAATTTCAATGTTAAAAGTAAATGCGTTAGGCTTTCATACAGGCCAGAACTTGACTAACCACCAATCATCTTTCAATTGGTGTGAAAGACTAAACATGGCTTGTGGCAAAACGATACCGTAAAAAATAAACATGGCGGCTTCGTTAAATCGTCTGCTTCGAAATTTAAGCATGAAAATGGTCTTTTCTTCGCAAGGAATACTCCAATGACCATGAAAATCATCTGGTACGTCATATTTAGGGGTATTTCATTATATATGTGCCGATAGATTCATACCAATAAATCCCTTTAACGTGCGACATGTCCACATAAACATGCTCAAGCCACTGTGCGGCGGCCATGAAAGGTGCTCAGCACATCAGAGAAACCATATACGAGAACAGATTTATGCCAAGAAGCTCGATTTTAGAAGCAGGAGGAAACCGGATTACCTGGAGAAAACATGCGGGAATGAGTATGGATTGAGAAACCAAATTCACATAAAGCCACCGAGAACGAGCCCCTGCCGGGGATCGAACCCGAGACCTCATTGGCGAAAGGCGAGGGAAGATACGCTGTGCCAACCTGTTCCCCCATTATCTTCTCTTCAGGGGTTAAAAATTGAGTTAAATGTCTAAAGAATTTCTTTGAAAAGTTGGATCACGTAGAAAACTCGGGGAACAACCCACCCTGCAGCTGTTCAAAAACTGCAAATACCAACATTTAGCTAACTAGGAAATAAAGAAAAATAAAGAAAATGCTTTAAAAGAGTGGCATACATGTACAAGTTAAGTTTGTAAACATTTTACATGAGCATACTTAAATTTTCTTGTAAGCTTCATTCGGACTTGTTCAGAGGTGACGTCACTTGTATGTCCTAGCATGTGTGCTGGCATTTCTAATGTGTGCTGTGTGTGCATAATGCTGCGTGTGCCAATGCTGCGTGCATCACCCTGAAAATTTTAATCCGAAGGGAGCATTAATTTTCTATCACATGTAGACTCATAAGTTGGTTTATTTTTATCTTTTACAGTATGAAAAGCAAGACATAAAATGGAAGCACCTTGTGCATGTGGATCTTGTCAAGTCAGATGCGGTTAACCAAGCTAAATCTATTTCTGGGCTCCGTCTTTTCTTCATCACATTAGCCATGGTGGCATAACCAGACATTTGCAAATGGAGGGCAGAAGGGGTGCAGAGGATTTTCTAAGGTGGAGAATTTGTACAGTGTCTATGGAGAAGGACCCAAACGGTCACTTCATTGGGGGGGGGCTGGTGGGGGGAGGGGCAAGGGTTCTGACCCAACCCCCTCCCCCCCCCCACTGTTGGGCATGAACACATTTTCCTCAATCCAGCCTTAACAATGAGGGTGTACCTAGCAGCACAGGTAAGGATTTTTGTGGGCCTCCTTCTGTTTGTTTGTTTGGAAACTTTAGTTTGAGCAATATTTGAAATCCCTCAAGAATATCAGATGCCTCCCGCAGAGATGTTTTTTTTCTTACAATTTATCTTATATGAAGACGATCCATGGGTAGCACATGTATTAGTGTGTTTAGCAACACCAGATTGTGTTTGTTACTTTTGCACACACTAGTGCCTTAGCTATCCTTAGCTGGCAGGACCACTTAGTCAATCCGTTGTGCGTGTTTATGTATTGTGTGTATATATGTCAAGTTTTTTTTTCTTTTTTTGTAATTGACCTAAATTGAAAGTTGAAGTCAATTGAAACCAAACTTGCATATATGTGCAACATGTGCTCTCTCAGTTTGTTGTTGAGGTCAAGGCCAATTGCCTAGGTCAAAAGGTCTTGTGAGGTCAGTTGGAAAATAGGCTGGGTTGCCCCACATCTTATATTCTTTAAATATAGGGAGCGTGAATGCTGTAGACCGCAAAATTCTAGTCTTCAACTGCATTTTAAAACTTCACAATTTATAAATTTTCTAAAAATGTCAAAAAGTGTTAAAAGTTTCTTTTCCCCATTCTTTTGAATTTGTGTTCAAATGTTTGTCCCAGCCCTAACCATTAGAAATACAATTAACCAGCCACCATATGTACCCACCCAGGTTATCACTTTTCACAATGTATGTGCTGGGCTAAATACTGCACTAGGATGCAATCATGGCATTTTACAGTTGTGTTTGGGAAGAAAAGGGTTGTGGTTCCAACTCGGTAAGGCCTGAAATTTCTTCTATTGTCAGGTTTATTCTGCAATTAACACAATTCATCCTAATAAGTGTAGTGACAACCCCGGTACAAACTAATGCTAGGAAACATTTGGGACAATTCTGCTTTTTTATCCCCTGGCTTGAAAAGCAGAAGGGGGGATTACTATCTACAGTCAAGGCGTCGGCGGCGGAGTCGGCGTCGGCGTCCAAAACAATCTTGTGAACGCGCTAACTTAAGACCCATTAGGTTTATGGTGATGTAACTTGGTGGGTTTGGGATCGACTCCATGCCCTTCCTCTGATGAATTATGGGGCCGTTGCATATGCTAATTAGTACCTATTAGCATAATTAATGAATTAATTTGGGGTATTTTTAACCCAAAAAGCTTGTGAACAAACTATAAGTCCGATTTTGATGAAACTTGGTGGAGGGGTGGGGAATCATGTACTCTCGCTCTGATTAGGTTTAAAACGCTCCCGCCAGGGGGATTAGCGGTTCGAGAACCGCGAAGTGTATTTTTGTATAACATGAATACAAAGAAATGATTCACTCTGAGAAATTATGAGAAATGAGTTTTCTTAACGTATACCGTATTTTGCCATTTTTTTTCAGTTCTTTATTTTCAAAGTCATTTTGGACAACCCCTTTTTACTTTAAAACCGTTTTCAATCCTACTTGAGTTGTAAATCTTGTTATTTTTAATTATTTGCAGTTTGAGTCCCAAGTTGCTTAAAGCACTACAGCTAAAGAAACAGGCCCGTTACCAATCCACAATAAAATTAGTTGAGTATTCAGGGCACATGTGTGCAGTGGATCAGCGCTCGTCTAATAAGAAGAAGGTTGTGGGTTCGAGCCCCGCGTTCGCCAATGTGTTGTGCACTGGGTCAAGGCACTTTACCGATTGCTCTCTCCACCAGGAGTATAAGTATAAAATGGGGTTACGGCATATGCTGGCAGGAATGCAAAACACGAATCGCTGTGTGGGAGAGTGGCGAACCCACCACAGCAACAGTATATGAGGGAGTTGGCCCAAACGCCAAATGACAGAGAGATGGGCACAGTCTGCCTGCGGGCGCACCATTTGTATTTTACTTCAACAATTCTTTGATTGCCTCAATGTCTCCAACACCCTAGATGGTATAAGAAGAGACAACGACAACATGAAGCTGGTAACCAATTCGATACAGGTTAACGATTTCATGTAAGTTATACTTTTTTCTTGCAATTTTTTTAGCATGAAATTTGTGATCTTCCTATTTAAAATTCCAATAATTGGAATTGGTGTTTTATTAATTAAAAGCTAAAGAGCATAACCTATGCCATTTAAATGTCTATAGTTGACATTTGATAAAAAAGGTTAACCAAACTTTAACATGCACACACAACACATGCATACCAGACGCTAGACGGGCCATCCGGAATTGGATTAGACAAAAGAACCAAGACACTAACAAAGTTTATGGGCTTAGGTCTCATTAATATTAGAGGGGTTGTTTTTTTTTTTACAAGTATTATGTAAGCACATAACAACGGTTACAAGTATTTTCATTAGATGGTATATGTTTGTTTTTTTTCCCCTTTAGTAGTAGGCACTGCGGAACTGCGGTCATCGCACACATTTACGCTAATTCAAATAGCGATATCATGAAAAGTACCCATTTTGTTAAAATTGCTCTATTATTGAGCAATTTGCAATATCGTTCTAAAAACCTCATGATATGACTCGGAAGGATTGTTATGGGTTAGAAGTGACCACGCACATTAACATGCAGTACCGAAGTGGCTCCTATTATTGCCTCACTTGCAATTTTCTTTGGGAAATCGCACATAAAATCATGCCTCAAAAAGTCAGATTTAGTGTTATGTTATTGGTACCAAGTGTGTACCAAATAACCAATAAGTAGGAGTTTCTAGCATAACAGGAAAGATATTTTATTTTGTTAAAAACTCACTCCTTTTTAGTAATGGCCTTCCATAACAGGAAGTAGTGCTCTGCTTTACAATGCATCAATAAAGACAGCCCATTCCCTTGTCAACAACTTGTGTATTGACCATTTTGAGCTCCAAGGGCTAGATCATTGGGCCATTTGGAATTTTGTACTGCCCCGATTTTTCTTATTAGCGTATGTTTTACAATGGCACCTATTGAACCAATTCACCATGGGTAATTCTCCCTGTCATCAGCATGCTCAGCGGGTTACAGTTATTTGTTAGAGCCAATTATTATCTCCATTAGGTAGCCGGTCAACATGCATGTTGTTATTTTAATCATTCGCCATGTTATTGTTTTAATCAGTATTTGCCTGTATCAGTAGATTTTGATTATTTTCTTTGTTTAATTAATTTACTAATTGTCCCCCGCCGAAACTGGGACATAAAAATGGCAGCGTCTGTTCGTCTATTCGTTCGTACCGATGATAAAAATGTTAACCCATGTTGTATACGATTTTTATCTGGAGTTCCGTAAGGGCAACAAGATGTAACTTGTTGGAAGAAGCAGTTTGATGAGTTCTCTTCTCGACCTGATAGATTTTGGGCATAAATCATGCTAATTAGGTGTCTAAGTTGCATAATTTATGAAAAGCTTCCTGCAAGGCCTGTGTACAAAGTTTCTGATAGTTTTCCGTAGGCATATATGATGTACCTGGTGGCGGAAGCGGGCTGAAGAGTTCTTACCTGATTAGATTTTGGGCGTATTTTGGGACAATATGAGTATGCAATAGCTAATTAGTCATGCAAACTCAGCGTAACTGCTATATTTTTGACACTCTACTGGATAGCAAAAATACTCCTGCGCTGCATGAAAGCCTATCATGGTGATCCTCTTTTGTTTGCATTTGAAAGTATGTGATAAATGCGGCCATCGTATTAAGGTATGCAAATGGCTAATTAATTATGTGTAATTGCTGTAATCTCTGAAACGGTACGTCGAATAGGCAAAATCCTTCCTATCGCTACATGAGACTACTATGCCATAAGGGGAAGGGGTGGGGTGTTGGGGAGGAGGAGGTACCCTTGCGGGGTGTGTGGGGAAGGGGGGGGGGAATTTTTCTTTTTGGTGGGTGGGTGGTGGGTCCCTCCTCTGGACCTTTGGAGGGGGTGGGGTGTTGCATGGTGTTAGGAAGGGGGTGTTTGTGGGGTCCTGGGGAGGGGGTGACGTGTTGGGGAGGGTGAGGGTGTTGGGGATGGGGTAGGGTTTTGCGGGTGTTGCGGGGTGTTTGTGGAGGGGAGTGGCGTGCTGCAGGGTGTCGAGGGGAGGCTGTTAACTGGGTGGTGGGTGGGGTGTTGGCTGGGGTTGGGGTTGAGGGTGTTCATGTGGAGGGGTTGTGGGGAGGGGGGGGTGGTTGGGTGGTTGTTGCGTGTGGGGTGGTTGGGGAGGGAGTGGGGTTTTTGCCAGGGTTGGGGATGGGATGGGGGTTGGTTGGGAGGGTTAGGGGGGTTTTAAGTTGCACTACTATCGCATGTTAGTGAATCGCGAAATTCGGCAGTGACATTTTTTACGCATCGCGTAAATACGAGTTCACCTTGTTTAATGTATGAATGATTTTTTTATAAACAAAGATTTTTTTTTTGGTTGTATTTCACGGGATATATTTTGGAATAATTCGCCATTTCGTTTAATACAACAGCAGTTTAGGATCAGAAGATGTGGCGGCGCTTTGCAGACGTTCAGTGGAGTGTCCGGCAACATCCCAATCACTTTTCTCCTGTTCACAATACGTTAAATTTTGCAGAGTTATGAATTAAATTCTTCCAACCATGATTTGAATCAGGTCTGTTTTAACCAAGTCAAGCCATTGGTAAGTGATATTATTACTGAAAATATGGGCATTTGTTCAAATGTGCATTGATCAGGAGGGGCAAATCTAACCGTGGGTTTGAGGCTAATACAACCTGTGGAAATGCTTTTGGAAGCAAGAGCATGGGGTCACTTTCACATATTTGAAAGGGCTTTTTCGAGATGGTATTCAGTCAGCAACACTGGGTAGTGATGGTACCACAAAATGGACCCATAAATATCAGGCATATGACATATTTCTGGACAATAGGGATAGTTAGTGCTTAGGTGTTCGTGAAACAAGTGTAGTAGTAGTAGTTTAGTCTAGATGTGCTGAAAAAAATTGAGGATGTCAGATCATGCAGCCAATGAGAAAAAAATTAATGAGCTCTTGTTTGAATACAGATGAGAAATTTTGCCCTCTGTTGTAGATGGTTGGGATCACATGACTGAGAGTGAAAGTTCATCTGTCGAAAAGATGAACAGTTTTTACTGTGGCATGCACTTTATCTGTTGGATTGGCTGAACAGGCATCTCAAACTCTCAGTGCCTGCATCTTATTTTTTGGAGACACAAAGGTTGGAACGGCATCTTTGCCAAGGGGAAGTTGGTCTCATGAATCAGGAGTTGTCAGACTTACTCGATTGGTCTGTAGATCTATCCAAGACCGGACTTGCAAGAAGAGTGGCAAATCTGTAATTTAGGGCTTTCTTGTCAACCCAGCAAGGGGAGGAGAGCAGGGAACCAAAAGCTGTCCCCCTTGCACCTTTCATTGGGAATCGTTTTAATATTTTATTTCACAATGGTGCTGGTGTATATTACTTATATGATGATTTGTGTGCTTTTTTAAGCGATATGGAGATGATAATGATATGATGAAGGCTGTCAGGGCAGATATAGAGGTTAAACAATTTGTAGGGTGTGAGGGCATGAGGTCCTGATAATAAACTAGTAACTACTCCATTGTGGAAGGTACTTGAGGTCAAATGTCATGTTGCTGACTTAAATTCAAGATATGAAAAACTCCTGGCATGTATGGAAGAGTGGCAAGATGATGCATCAGAGTTTATGAAAGGGGAGAGCTAGAGAGTATTTGATGATGTACCCGTTAAGGCTCCAGGATGTTGTGTATGAGCATTTGATTCAAGAATGCGAGTTGGATGAAATGACAGGACAGATACTGGAACTTTAGTTTTCCTCATTTGCGATGGCCATTCAGCATTTACTAGCAGACCAGCTCAAAGGAAGGCAACATAAAAGCTCCAGTATGGATGCTGAGAAGAGAGAACAGACTTCAAGTGTGCCACAGAAGAATACAGAGTGTGAGAGGTCATTTGGCATATTTTCCAAATTTGTACAAGAGAAGCCGAGAGCAACAGTGTATGCATTAGAGGCGCTAGTGTTAAACAGGAAGACTAAATGGGATGAATGGCGTGATGAAATGGAGGCAGATGACAAGGAGATGTATGAGATGTTTAGTGGGCAGGGGAGTCAAAGAAAAGGCAAAGGGAACAATACAGTGAGTGCGATAAGAGTGGCAAAGGAAAACAAGGTGAAAAGTAAGCAAGAAGAGATTGAGAGAAGAGCGAGAGAAAGCGAGGAAAGAAAAATTGACAATAGAGTTGCGGAAGTGTGTATGAGGTTTGTGGCAGAGTGAGAAAAAGATGAATGAGAGTCTTGCTGCAATTAAGAATGAAAGTGACAGATTGGAAGCTGTAATTGTTCAAATTAATTTCAGGCATTTTGTTTTGGGTGCAACAAACAGGAATGGGAGATTCAATATATCGAAGGGTGGTAAGAAGCGAGACATGGAGAGTTTGAAAGAAGTGTTGAGAGATGAGATGAAGCGAGTGGTAACTGAGAAAGAGGGTGCTGAGAAACGTCACGAGGAGTTTGTGTCTGCATCGGAAAAGAGTAGAGAGAGTGAAAGGAGAAATTGAAAGAGAGATGTACTAAGAAGAGTGCTGGTGAGAGAGCAGGGTAAAGGAGGCAGGTTGACACAGGTGGAGATTTTGATGGAGCCAGTTTTGAAGGGAAATTAATTGATCATTACACAGCAGGAGATGAGGTTTTTGATTGGTACAAGGGGGTGGTAATAAGGGTAACGAAACAACAGATATGGATCAGGTATGATATCCAGGAAGATGTCAAATACAAATTCAAAATTCAGATTTAGTTTTATACTCTTTTAGCAGCATGTAACTTGAGGTCTCTATATTGTACAAAGATTAATAAATGCTAATTGTTTTTTGTTTTGTTTTTCTTTTCCAGAATTCGAGATATAATGTAGGTATTTTTATTAGTTTAGTAGTCTTAGAGTAGTTAACTTTCCAGTAGAATGCATCCCTTGGTGTTTACCATCCTCAAGTCCTTGGTTAAGCTAATTTTTGATATACCAGAGGAATACGATATGCCTCTGGTAGAGGTTTTCTTTTTTTTGCAGTTTTTACTGCATGAAGAAAACCCATGGTTGGCAAGGGCGCTGGAGTGTTCAACCACTCCAGATTGTCTTTGTTATTTTTGTTCACTCTAGTGCCCTTGGTGGCCATGTGATTTTCCTCATGATACACCGTATTCCACCTAATTAGTGCCTGGCATGCCATCTAATTCTTGAATACGACTTCCACCATCATTTTCACACATTAAATAGCACCTGCATTTCAGTCATCATTTTCATCTATAAAAAAATAACACGCAGGGCACTAATTAGCAGGGGCGGATCCAGCCCCTGACTGGAGGGGGTGCCAAGAGAGAGGTCAAGATGAGATGGGATAGAATGGCTGCGTAGCAGACACGGCGCCGGGGATGGATGCGGGAGGGGTTTCAATCCCCCCCCCCCCCCGTCCCACGAGAATCGCGGAAGCTCTGCATTTTCATCATGACAATCGAGCTTCGTCCAATGTAGTTGATGGGGAAATGTTCATTTCACATATTTCTAAAGGTCTGTTCATCATGTTCATTGCTTGAATTGCAGTCTCTACCCATACTGCAATGCAGTACTGCAACAAAGTTAAATTCGTTTTAACTTGCACTCCAGTGGGTTGCATCAAGTGTCAGCGGGAAGTGATCGATATTTGACGTGGTAGTGGGGGACTGTAGTGTACAGATTCTCATGTGAGTGTGCAAATCTGGATAACATTATGAATTTTGGTACACAAGTACTTTATGCATGATAATAACAAATGATGGAAGCACTTTCCAAAACCCTTTCATGTGTGCTTGTCTAGACAAGTTGGAGTTCAAGGGGTTACCACAGGGGTAAAATATTTAAAAGTTTCGATGTGTTGAAAAGCACACCCATTGATGTTTGTCTGGTTTACAATGATTCCAAAAAAACCCCCCTTTGGCTTCAGTTTAGGAAATTATGGGGTAAAAACTGTAGAAATACTGAAAAGTAAATTTTGTTTACAGGGGTCAAAAAAATAAAAGTTGCTCCAATTTTTGAAATGTGGTTATTAAAGTTGTTGGTTCAGCTCCTAGAATGAACTATAGGAATATTTTTGACTATTAAGTGTGGTTGTAACCAAAATGGCGGAATAAAGTCAACGCCATGGAAGCATGGATTCTTATTGATCGACCTGTGACCTATTTTTGGAAAAAGTGGAAAACCTAAAGCATAATAGATAGGCAAAACTATTCCTTATTTCATCATTTTTAGTTTTTTTTTTTAGTGTGAATGCAAATTTGCACCACATATTACTTGAATCAAGCAACTTTTGACCCAGGTACACACCAAATGACCTTTCACTATTTTTTCAGTTTTACCCATTAACTCTGAAACCTATAAGCTCTAGATAGTGTAAAAATTATACCTTTTGGGATCCTGTTGGTAACAGGACAAACATCATGGGTACTTTTCAACACAATCGAACATTTTAAAGATTTTGACCTTGTATAACCTTGAAACCCAAGCACGGGAATCTTTAAGAGGGGTTGGAAAGTGCCTTCCATCAATTTTATGGATTACCAATGCCTACAATACTTGTGTGCAAAATTAAAATTTTATCCGGAAGGCGCTTGCCACTCTTTCACTAAAGTCCCCTGCTATGGAAGTATGAACGCAACTCTAGAGGCCCAAGCAAAACCACATTAAAAAAAGACCCCAGTGCTAAAACCTCATATGTGCCTTTCGTCCACAGTGGGTTCTAGTTGAATTTACCAGCCAAATATGATAATCAATCATATGCAGTTATTTCAGATCTGGAGTAAATAATTATCAACTATATTTAGAAAGGAAAAACCTTTCTTTGGTCCAAGGCATTACAGGAAATTATTCAGTTTTCGTGTCTCCAAAAATGTTACATATGAGGTTGTGTCATTTAGCGTTTTTGCCACGTGTGAGGTTTTGCTCTTAGGTAAATGCAATATGAGGTAAGGGGTGCGATCCGGCCCCCTTCAAGGGGGGGGGGACAAACAATGAAAATGGGAAATGACGGCCGAAAAACAGCCATGGCGCCGTGTGTAAAGTTGCCGTGGAGGGAATTTCATTGGTGATGACCTGTTTTAAAAACAAATTTTACACAGATAAATATTTGGAATAACACTGTTGTATAGGACACTTTAAGATTGCCTCTGCCATCCACAAAGTCAGTTTCCAAACGTTACAAACCTTAGCCTCTTGAGGCTCGGCCACGGAAGTATTATCTTAGGTCTGTTGTATTAGTTTTCAATGAAGTATTCTTAATGTTTATTTCTACCATTAAACAGCAGAATTTGTGTTCATTTTCCAGCGTATGGCAATAGACATAACTACTTGAAGTTAAACTGAAAAATAGTTTAAATTTAGGCAGCAATGTGTCCCAGGTGATAATTACTTTTAAATTAATAATCCGATATTTACACCTGGCACAAAAAGTATATCAGCATTTTTTCGATCAGTACTGTGCAAAAAGGTCCAGACCATTTTTAAAGTTTTCGAAATGTACTTTTGTTCCTAGGGCGTGCTCTTTCATTTAACCTCGCTGTAAAAAACAGTGGGAAAAGGCTGGATAGGTGCCGCGAAAGGCCGCGAAACCCCCATACCAAAAAGTTGCAGTGTTTATTTTTCAATGGGCACTGTGTGGTACAACGCAATAATATGTGCGGTTGTGATTTTACACAAAGAGGTTTTCCGACTGAATGACGAGAAAGCCATACTTGCATATATTGATTGGTGGTCCGCGTGTTCGTGTCGCTGCACACGGCAATGCCGTCTGAAAAAATTCCCAAAACTGCACTTTGGTTTTGGGTGTTTGCGTCTTTCAGGCGTTCTATCTCAGCCATTCTGGCAGCTTTTTTACAAGCCAGTATTAAATGAAAGAGCAGACCTAGACAATAAATGTTAATTTTCGAAAACTTCAAATGGTAGGACTTTTGGCCAATTACATGCCGAAAAACTGCCAAGATCCTTTTTGTCCAGGTGTATTAAATTATTATATAAAGCTCGGAGAAACTGGCCGAGCCGACAGAGCTAAATAAAGACAAAAATACACGTTCTCGAACCTGGACCTCTCGCTTCTAGGCGTGAGAAATAACCACTGGCCAACAGAGCTGTGTTAAGGTGGATAACAGTGAACGAGCGCTAATGCAGTTCAGTCTTTATTTCAGAGTTCAAGCGGCACCGAATTATATTTTATATTTAGGAATGGGAGGGCCTTATATGCATTATGTATTTTTCGTTCGTATTTAGTTCTGTAATCGTCAGTTTCTTCCGAGTTCTAATATAATATGACCAAGTTACTTCTGGGTGTATCATTTACTTGATCCTCGCGTACATTGAATTGAGTGTCGCTTCGTCATATATAGATTTTATTGATTTTTGCTGTTTTTTAGCCTAAAAACTCCAAAATTAGGTTGTAGTACGTACCAACTTACCTTTTTGGACTCCTTATAATCAGACAAAATTAATGTGTATACTTTTAACATGATTGAAGCAATTTACAATTGTCCCCCTGGGTAAACCTTGGTTACCCCTACCTAGCTATAGCGACCATTCCAGAAATGCTATTCATGCATTTTTGTGTAGGCCATGGTATTAATGATGCGATTAATAAGTGCGTTTTGTCCCCGTCATGATACCGCAAATTTGCTCGGCTCATGAGAGTCGTGTTTATCATATAAAAATTTGTTAGAATGGTTGATGTAATTAATGCTCTTCATTGAAAACTAGCCGGATCTTTTTTGCATAAAACGTGTATAAAAAATTTAAAATATCTTCGGGCAAATTAGATCCCTACCAGAACGTAGTTCAAGGTATGCTCTTTCGATTTAATATGAAAATGTCCTAAATTCGACCAGAGAGTCGCATTTATATAAAATCTTTAGAATTCTACTTCTTTTCTCAATACTGAAACTCATGATCTAAATCTCAAACAAGCATTTAAATTTTAATTACACTCTAGGGGAAAAAATTGCCTCTATATGGAACCATCAAGAAGAGAAGCCTCCAAAGAATGGTTCTTAAAAAATCTGAGAACACAATAATGTTCCTAACCGAACGCTTTGGAGACTAGAAAATTTCAAGAATGCCAAGAAAATTCAGTATCGTCCAAATATCGTCGTTTTTCACACGGTTTAGCAATGAAAAGAGTATATTTTTGTTTGTAAACCTATTGTTATAATTATTATAACTTGAAGCAAAAACAGGTTTTTTCTGCAGCCCTAACTTTCAATATCAGTTTTGCTTTTAAGCAGACACATTTTTAGGTCAAAATGAAAATGATGAAATAATGAAATGACAAGTCACCTCAATCAACCAGGGGAACAAAGTAACATAAACGCGGAAGTGACTTTTTAGAGCCCTAAAATTGCTAGACGAGTTAAAGAACTCGGTTTGGTTCGTTGAAGAACCTTAGGAAAGTTCCATATAGAAGACAAGTTTAGAACCGCTTTTGCACTTTTCTGAAGGTGCAGTCTAAATTCTTGAAAAAAGGAGAGGTGACCACATAAGGATCTAAGAGCGAGAAAGCGTATGAAATCAAAGATAAAAAACCTATGTCGGGCATTGTCTTGGAAAAAACGTGGAGAAGATGACGAGATGCAAGTAGTATGGTAATTCTCCAGACATGCAATTTGGTTGATATTTATTTTTGTCAGTCTTATGGAACTTGTATTGATTTGAGCGCACTTCTACAGAGTCTTGGAGAATCGGAGTTTAGAAAACGCGATTTGCGTTAATCCCGCATTTTCCGCTCACTGATGAATTGGTATTTCCCCACCAATCTGCGGCTGAAAATTACCGAATCAGCGTAATTAGTACCCAAAATGTCCTTCTAGATACATGTCCGAGACTTGCAAAGGTGTAAACAAAATAATATTAATAAATTATCCAATCATGAAGAAAAAAAAAGTCTCCCAACCTTTACTACTTTCCCGGCCTCTTTAAATTTTAGAATCATACCAAATAGGCTAAAAAGTATATAATACCACAAGCGGTTGCAATCAAATCAATGCTAATCACACAACCTTAAAGGTTGTGAATACAAATAAATTCACCCGAAAGATTTCAAATATTTGAAATTTGCAGAAATAGCTTATAATTGAAGGACAAGTCTGTAGAATTCTCATAAGTTATTTTTTGCAACTGAAAACTTAACAGAAAACGAAGAAAAGAGCAGTCCTCAAAGATATGAATCTCCATTCAATTACGTGTTGTAGTAAGTGTCCGTACGGGCAGTAATGACTAACATGTATGATTTTGTCCTTATTTGGTTGCTTTTAGTCTTGGCACTAGTAGGGTATGATTATGATTTTTCTCTATAATAACGACCCACTCTAAATTCGATGGAGTACGGTGAGTCTTTGGTGCACGTGCTGGCCGTTGCAATGTATAGTAAAATTTGGTCGAGACGATCACATCATTTCTCAAACCAAATAGGCCCTGCAATGAAATCGGGTTTGTAATTCTTCTAGGTAGCGGAAAATTTTGGTGGAAATTTGTGTTACAGAGTATTTTCAAACGTAAGTGTCATTGTCACATTTTTTTTTTCGATGAGGGGAGGGCCGAAGGTCCCCGGATCCTCCATTGGAAATGTGCCCTCATGTCCCCCTCGTTCCATACCGATTGACGCCCATGAGCGTCACCGATTATCGATGTGATCTTGGTAAAAGCAGTTATATTCGTAATTTCGTAGTGATTTGCAGTCAAGAATTGGAAGTCTGTCTATGTTCCGACTCACAGAAAGACATGGATGAGTCAAAGTTAGGTGGTCTGAACGGGGAACGGCTTGTTTCTTTTTTGTGGAGCGATAAAAATCTAGCTCTTTAGTCAAAATTGTAAGCCAACTCAGTGTCATTTCCGCTCTCTTTTCTATTGAAAGGTGTGGGGGGTGCCAAGGCACCCCCCTCCTTGGATCCGCGCCTGCTAATTAGGTTGAATACGGTGGCTGTAGTAGTAGTATAATTAGTTAGTATATAGTTTTTTGTAGTTAGTATAATTACAAAAAAATACATCATCTGAAAAATATTAAAAAACAATGTAGTGATTTACTATTTTTTTTTATTTAAAATACCTGTTCCATGTGTGTGTCTTGGTAAATGTAGTTGTGTGTTAAGTGCTTACAAAAAAAATAAAACAATCTTAAAACTTAAAAAAAAAGTCGTAGTAATTAACTATATTTTATTTTAAAAAAATCGGTTTGTTGTAAGGTGTGTGTGTGTGTGTGTGTGTGTGTTGGTAGTTGCATGTTAAGTGTTTACAAAAAAAAATCTTAAAATTACAACAAAAATGTAGTAATTGACTCTATTTTTACTTAAAAAAATGTGTGCATATGTGTGTTGGTAAAATGTATTTGCTGGCTAAATGGTTACAAAAATGTAGTTCTAGTTGTGTGTTAAGTGCTTACAAAAAAAATAAAAACATCTTAAAAATTAAAAAAAAGTCTAGTAATTAACGATATTTTATTTTAACAAATCTGTTTAAGGTGTGTGTGTGTGTGTGTGTTGGTAGTTGCATGTTAAGTGTTTACAAAAAAAAATCTTAAAAATTACAACAAAAATGTAGTAATTGACTCTATTTTTACTTAAAAAAATGTGTGCATATGGGTGTTGGTAAATGTTTTGTGTGCTAAATGTTACAAAAATGTAGTTCTAGTTGTGTGTTAAGTGCTTACAAAAAAAAAATAAAAACAATCTTAAAAATTAAAAAAAAATCATAGTTAAACTATATTTTTATAAAAAAAAAGGAAAGATGTGTGTGTGCGTGTACATGTGTGGGTGAGTGTTTTCATTGTCTATTTGTGTGTAAATGTAAAAAAAATAATAAATTTTGTTGCATATTTTCTTGCCTGGTTTCAATATAATTCATTCCATTAATGCTTTGCACCATGTATCATTGTTAAAGATGGGTGACTCAATCATGGTGGAACTTTTTCAAGTTTCTTCCCTTTAATATGTGGACGAAATCACCAAAAAAACCCAGTTAAAAATGTTATTAAACGACTTTAGCCATTATTTGGCCTATAGGAAGTGTTAGTACCATGGTCCACCTTATTGGTAGATGTTTTGTTCAATCCCATCAAAAGGAAACATTTTCTGTGCCTTAAATTTCACCTACGGTAATGAGAAAAATATGACTTCTGGAGTTAAGTGGGTGAGGGGACAAATTGTCGATCAGGTCACCATCTTTAAAGTATAGCAAATTCATTTGTAGAATCTTTGCCCATTTTATTAATAAGTTCTTTCATTTAGTATAAGAACTTCATGTAGATGTATTTTATAAGATAGGTGCAATGAGAGATTTCACGTCATCCATATTTTTATGAATAGTAGTGATTTCATATAGATTAGACACTCAATAGATTCCCCTACCTTTTATTTGGTTACAAAATAACTTAAATGAAAACAAAAGGTGATTTGGATATGCTTATATTCAATAGCAAACATAGCTGAATTACGTATTTGCTCCGATACGAAATTAGAAATTCACAATTTTGTACCAAAGAAACAGTTTGCAGCTAAATCCTTACAGATGGGGATATTTTTCATATAAATATTTACATTGTTGCCAAACTCAGATTTGACTTATGATATCAAAATCTCATTTTTGATAGAGTAAGTGATGGGGGACAGTTATTGTCAATTTGGGTCCTCCACTTTTAATATTCAGGGAATTCAGCGTAGAATATTTTACCCTTTCTTGTGTCAATCTGCAAAGAAATTGCAGAAGGGCCAATAGGGATTACTCTGGTCGTATGTCCTGTGTCTGTGTGTGTGTGTCCTGACTGGTCAAAATGTTAACCCTTAATCTATTGCATGCTATAGAGTTCTGTAAGGGCTACGGTGGCTGTAACTTGGTGGAAAGAGAGGGGAGGGATGGGGTGACATGTTGGTGACCTCCTGTGACCTTGTTGACCTCGATGTGACCTTTGGCCCCCTTACAAACCGCGACGGCAGATGACCTTCTCGCTGTCCGGGGACCGCGATGTAATTTTCTCTTGTTGTCAGCCCCTGCATGTCACTGCACATTACTAGCTCTTTAGTATCACTTTCATTTGATCACTGTAAGGGGAAAAAAACAGTTAACTTTTGAATTCCTTTAGCTTTTGATACTTTCATCTTTTTTTTTATGTCATCACCATCTGCATTTTTCTTGTCTTTTTAAACGTTTTTGGTGTATCCTTGGTATAAGATATTCCATGAAGTGAAGACTAGAGTGAAGTTGTCAATCATTTTAATCCTTGATCCTTTTTATAGAAGATTTCATGCTAGGCTAATTCCATGAAGTCTTACACAAAGGATGAACCACTTTTTTGGCAGTGCCTTCTTTAGGCTGTGGGGAAGCGGGGCCATCGTCGTGTAATAAAATAAAACCCCATAGCTGCTTGAGAGGAGGTACAAGGTGACGGCGGTGAGGTCTACTTCAGGCTCTTTATGAAATCAAAAATCACCAGAATACTGTCAAAGATCCCCGTCTGGGTGATAGATGTTTGGAAATATATATTCAATGACTTGATTAAAATTTAAATTAATCGTGTTTATTCCCTCACAGGTCTAAACAAGACACGAGCAGTTGAGCACTCACTCGCTCACTCAATACACCTTCATAGTCTTGGATTCCTATCACAAACTACAGCATTGGTAATATTATTCTTTGTTTTTTGTCTTAACTTAAAGCATGTTTTGTTAGCTTAGATTTTTTTGTTCCTCCTATTTAAAAAATGAATAATCCAAAATGAACTGCACTTATGAACTCTAAAATTCCCCCCTTCCTCTTCACTTCCCACCATACTGCAAGTAGTGCATATTCAACAGGTCAATATGAATTTTAAATGTTGCATATTTTTTTTTGTAGGTCTTACATGATATTTAAGCCCCTATTTATAAAAATGGAATGGTCCATCTCCAAAAATTATATTTAAATAACATTTAGAGCATTTGCCTCCAGAATAACCCTATTTTCCAACCAAATGGAACATTCCAACATCCTTTAGGCTGGGTTGGCAGAAAACCCAATAAGGTAAAACAAAGTGCATAGTGTCCAAATGGTAGTTTGAAAAAAGGGGTCATCTAACTTAATGCTTATGTTTTTGGATGGTAAATAGTGAAGGATATGTGTGTAATACATAGTATATCTGTAAAGTAGCTTTCTACCCCCATGCTAGGTTGCTAATTTTGGACATTTCCTTCTGATTAATGTCATTGCTTTTTCACCTTGTAATTTCCCCTACAGAAAACTTAACAAGTACATAACCTTACACTTGTTTAAGAAATTCGTAAGTACCGTTATTTTTGAGTGTTAAGATACAAATTTACACATTGCTTTATTCTCCTTACCAATTCATACTCATTACTTCTTCAAATATGGTAATTGATATGCAAATTATCTCCAATTTGAAGAAGATTGTACAAATGTGAAAAATAGAAATACTGATAAGCATCTAATGAACAAATATGCCAAGTTTCAGTTTCATAGCTTTGGTAGAAGTAATTTAATAACCATTTCAAAAATCATGTAAAATTAGTACTTTCTTCAATATCTCTCATAGGGTTTGTACAGTGAATTTCCTTGGGACCATATACCACAATGCATTGTAGGTAATTCAAAAAGCCGGTGGCAATTTGAAAGGCTGTAGCTCAAAAACGATTGATCAATTCTTCCATGAACTTGTACATTTTCAAGAACAAAGGTATTAGTTACAGAAAGAAAACATTCATTGCCATCCCAGAGCTGTAGTGGATTCTGAGTAATTAATCCTTGAAAATGGCTTTTATGGTTTTTTTACGAAATCCTTCTGTGAGCTATGTCAAGTCGCGGTCCGGCCAATCCTCCTTTCCTGCGATACATCAATTACCAGGAAAATGTTCCTCTTCAACCTCTCGAGATCGCCAAATTCATTCAGTCGTTTTTCTCTGAGTGTTTCAACGTGATGCTGCCCCCCAACTTTTTCTGCGCCACACATAACATTACCTCACTCTTTCTCATTTCAGATGTAGTTCCGGAGAGATTTTGAAGCTTATCGCAGCTAAATTAACAACTCAGCTGCAGGTGTGGATGCATAACAGTTACGAGTTAAGAATTGTGCTGTTACTGTTTCATCCATTCTGGTAAGATCTTTAATCTTTCCCATCCCCACTGGTGTTACAACCCAGTTCATGGAAAGCTTTTTCTAGGGCCTTCCGATCTTCCAAGTCACACCTGGTGATTGTCACTCGTCACATTCCAACTACCGTCCCATATCATTCACAAAACGCAATTGTCTGCAAGATTTTGGAAAGAGCGGTGTATCACCCAAGCCAATCCTTCTCATCTGCATCGCATCAAAGTTCTAAGCCAAACATCAATTTGGCGCTTTTCCTTTCCTTTCCTTTCTTCCGCAGTCGTCCACGCCAGATCGCCCTCCTCACGACCCTTAATGATTGGTATGCGCATCTTGAAAGTCCGGAAAAGAGTGGCTGTAGCCTTATTCCAACTAAGTAAGGCCTTTGACAAGTCCCCCATGGCCCTCCTTTGCGAAACTCCATTCTGCTGGGATCACTGGTCCCCTCTTTGCTGGCTAAGGTCCTACCTTTCCGGCCGTACACAGTCTGTTTCTGTTCTGGCATTTTCTTCTGATCCTAGTCCTGTCTGTCGGTGTTCCCCAGGGCTCTGTCTTGGGGCCACTACTCTTTCTTATCTATATCAAAATATGATCTTTCTAATTCTTCATTTTCTCTCAACAGTTCTTGGTTCTTTATGCTGTGATGAACACCACCCATCAAACCCATTACCAGCCATAACAGTGATATCACCAGCTTTCATGCATACATTGATACTATTTATAACTGGTTTACCAACAACAATCTCACAGCAATGCCAGCAAGACCTAAACTCATGGTCATATTCCACCATGAAAAACCCTTTTCCCAACGTCTGTCTCAGCATGAATAACCCAGTCATTTGAAAGAGTTTTTCCCGTCAAATTCCTTGGTATTCACATCGCTGAAAATTTATCCGGGGAAATTCATTCCACGTTGACTATTATCTGCAAGAAACCAGAAGAACCAAGGCTATATCCATAGGGCTTTTAACAACGCATCCCCTACCACACGCCGTTTTCTGTACTTGCTTGGTTCAACCCCTCCTTGAGTAACGGCAGTATCCACTGGCTCCTTTAAACATCACGCTAACCACAGTTGGAAATCTACTCAGCGAGTTGCCTGCAGAGTCCTTCTCCAGTCTTGGAATCTTCCCATAAGGATCATCCTCCGTGCGTCCAATCTTCCTCCCTTATCTAAGGCGCCGTGGACATTGTGTCCTGTGCCATCTCTCAAGATTCCTAACCACCTTTGCTCTTCCTCCTAACCCTTCAGGTCGCACCCTAGACCTACCCTTCGCAATCTCAATAGCCTCTCTCTTGATCCACCCTTCCACAGGCTCTCGCTTTCCAAAACGTCTTTTTATGCATTTGCCCCCACATTATGGAACTACCCGCCCGAGGATGTTGTAAAGTGCAACCTCCCAAATGACCACTTGTTAAAGCCGCTGTTTAGCCTCCCACATGTTGTAGCATAGGCTTAGGGTTTTTTTTTTTATTTTCTTCCATTCTCCTGGTCCCTTTATTTTTGCTTTTCCATCGCACCATTCCTTTTCACTTTGGTTTTAGGGCTGCCTTCTTATTTTTGTGTGTTTTAATGGCATCCTTTAATTTATTGCTATGTCACTATTGGGCTTGTCCTGGCATATAGCCATTGTTATAAATAAATACATAAATAAATAAAGATATGGCAATTACGGTGCTGAAAAACGGTTGACACTCATAAGGGACGGCTTCCCTGAAAAGCAGGGGTATAACATAAAGAGACATTGTAAAACTGTTTTTACACTTGTGTCCAAACATCTTACGTCATTGGAACCAACATTGCCCCATGTCCAGTGCCCCGCAGCACCGAGCCTACATTTGGCGTGTACTGCTAGCAAAGAAACAATGAGAAACACAATTGACAATAAAACTGACAACTGGAAAAATATAACTTTGACAAGTACACAAAAGTGCCATAAAAGCATCAGCTGAGCCTATTCAGGTTCAGTCAGTCATGCAGTGTTGTGTTAAGCCACATCAGTGATTGCTTCAAATGTAAAACAAATCGCGCCCCCTTTTTTCATCCAATTCATTTTTTTGACTGTGGTTTAACGACGCCGAAAAATGTTGACTGTCGAATCCTGATCATCATCTTTTCGGCACTAAATTTATGTCCGAAATCATGTGATTTCGCCATAAAAACAGCTTGTCGAAATCACAGGATCCGACAGCAAAAATACAGATTTTCCCCGTGTAACTTGGCGCTCTCTGCCTGAGCAATGCCTGCGCTGAGGCTGAGCCTTGTATCCGGGAATCAACACCTCTTTGCATAAATGATCGCGCAGGGATCACAGTTCAAGGCCTTGATTGTTTCCCGGGGATTGTTTATGTTGATACTTCGAACCCGGGTAAGCCCCTGTAAACTGCCACGCCACCAACTTTTGTATGGTGCATATGCGGAATCAGCACCCTAACCTTTTAAGTGTATTTTGAGTAGCGTTTTCCCTCAAATATGTCACCTATGGATCTCCCCCTCACCCAACCCCGTCTACCGGCATATTCTGGCCGTCCCCCTTCCCCATAAAACAATACCGAACAAAACCGTAGCCTATAACCTTCATACCACCTTAATACCCACACGTACAATCAGCATGATCGGGGTCCAATGCACACGCATGCAATGCACATTACCTCCGTTTGAATATTTCACGTGTCACTGCAGTTCCGAAATGCGTACGGTCACCGCAGCTGAGTGATCACCATTTTCGGCGTAACACTGTTGTATTGGAATTTTTGTAAGTACAACCCATGTAAGTGGCTAAGCCGTAAACACTATTGTCAAGAAATGATGAGTTGTATGCTTTGGTTTACTAGTAAAAGTCGGGATCCGACTTTTTTTAGTTCTAGAAACAGTCGTAAGGTATCTTCAAGACTCCTTTTAAATGCTTAAGGGGATGGCCCGATTTTAGTACATAAAGTTTTTGTATTAATAGAATGCCATCACCCAAAACCCATCTGTGAAATTTCGTTGCCGCATTTCAATCCATTTTGAGGTGAGAGCTAAAAACATTTATTTTTGTCCCCCATAGACTACTCTTAAATTAAATTTGTTCGCCAAAATGGAGCATATTTTTGCTCGTAATTTCCAAACCAAACACCCTTTAGGCCCTAAGATTTTACAGGATCTAAAGAGAAAAATAGTAAGCTTAAATCGGGATCCCTGGGACGAGGCTATTAGCGATCAGGCCATGGACCTTTAAGTCTCCATTTTCTTGAAGAACATCAAAGGTGCATTCGTGATTCCAGCACTTGCTGTTTTAATCATTTTTCACTAGATATCCTGAGAAAATCTTATATCACAACTTTTTTCGGTTGATCCCTACTCGGTGCGGTTTTGTGGTTATGAGCAATGCTCGTTTCCCCACGGTCCCATAAGCCCCCGTGCTCATAATTCTGTCCGTTACGGACAGAAAATACAAATTGCCGAATTTCTTACAGGTACGACTGAAATTGCAACGTAAGAATAAGTACACATGGATTACTATTTAACGGTTCAAATTATATACAAATCTCAGCTTTTTTTGAGTAAGTCGGGGGAACGGGCTTTGGATCACGAATCCCCTTTAATATAAGGTGTTGATAATGACCTACACTACAATTTATAGGCAAAATGGGTATTTTTGAATTGGAAAAAATGACTGGAAAATCCTGGCTTTTCCTAAGATTCCAAGCATGTTTGATGTAGGTTTTACAACTTGAAACAAGCGTCCTAAGTTTTCAAGCATAGAACATATTTCATTCAATCATGTTACCAAATCTGAAACCTTCAAAGGCTGAGAGATTATGAACACGGAGCTCATCTTTGATATATGCATATATACACCAGCCTTTTCAAGTGCTTTCCATGAGAACATGAAATGGTTAGTATTTCATCAAAATCAATATTACATAATTTACATACACCTTATTTGCTGCTGACCATGTTTCGTGTTAGCACACAAGCAGGGGTATATATTTAGTCCATTCCTTCTTGTATTTCATTGTTTTTGCTCATTGACTGAACAGGGCTGTATGCAGGATTTATTTTGGGGAGGTCGGGAACCTCGCAAAAGGGGACCTCTTTTGATGAAAGTGGACCTAAACCCCCTAAAATGGGTCTTTTTGACTTTTTTGCACGTTTGTTCATCAAAAATTGGACTTTCTTTCAAAAAAATTTCTTCCTTTAAAATTTTGCACGTTTTTATCAAAAAATGGTCTTGGCGTCCTGGCCTGACTTGATTTGTTTGCACTTTAAATCCAGAAGCCACTTTTGATTGGCATTTTTCAAGAAAATGATGCTGAGCATCAACATTTATGACATCCATTTAGTTTTATTGGTTATTTTGTGATGAGATTAGTGGAAATTGTCATTGCTCTTTTGTGTTGTGGTTGACAAGAACGCCTTTTGAATGAAATGGCTAGAGGTCAGACGGACAGAGCTGGCCTTGGTTACCAAAAGAAACAAAAGCTGATCAAAGACATGAGTCGTCAAGAACAATGGAAATGCCTCACCGGACTAGTAAAAGATGTAGACGAGGAAGACATGTTGGTCTACCCTTACGGATGTGCTAAACAAGTGCAGTGGTTGAATTTGGAGTCTATCATGCAGGTCGACACCTCCTGGAAGAAACTTTTGTATGTCTGGATGCCAGAGCTGCTGTCTTTCCACATCAACTTCCCTCCCTGCCAATCTGAAGCTGTGGGGCAACACCAATCTAGGACTCTGCCAATTATGTCATCGTCGTCATTGCACACTGTTTCACAACCTCAATGGTTGCAGCTACTCATTACAAAGCAAAATATACAACTGCCGCCATGACCAAACACTGAAAGCAATCTCCACAAGTCTGGCACCGTACGTCGTAGAGGCAAACCAGAAAAAAAAATCATCACACCTGAGAATCTGAACTCCATCTGTACAATAGCCTTTCGCACAGCCTTTCGCACAGCTGATGGTAAAATATATCGAAATCTAGCGTTACCAATGTGACAGAGCCAACCAAGATTCTGGAGACAGCCAATGACTGGATATTCCGGATGGATGAGAAACACAAACAAATAGTGTTCCCTACAGAAATCACTGAGACAGCTAAGAGACCAGATATCACCTCTGTTCTACCAGAAACAAAGCAGTGATCATAATATAGAACTGGCGGTCCCTGTGAAGAGAACCTAGGCAATGCATATGCAGAAATAAAGTGCACATAACAAGATCTAGTGGCTGACGGTGAAAACAGAGGATGGTCTACTTACTACTTTCCAATAGAAATTAGGAAGCAGGTTTCTGCAATAACATCAGTCAACCAATTGCCTGGCATCCTTGGGCATCCCTACAGGAAAGAGGAAGGGCTATAACGATACAGCAGCCAAAATTGCACTCAGACTGTGAGAGTCATCGGGCCTCAGCAGAAGTCAAGCCATTTAAGACAGATGGAGCTACAGCAACTCAGGTAATTATGCTCTGAAAGAAGTGGAATGGTGCGTGCTCACAATTACAAGGTTTAACCCACGAAAGACTTTGAAACGTTTGTAATCAAAAATTGGACTTCTTGTCAAAATTTCTCTAAATTTGCACGTTTTTATCAAAAACTTCTTGGAGTCTTGGCCGACTGAATTGTTTGCAACTTTAAACCAGAAGCCCACTTTTGATTGGCTTTTCAAGAAAATGATGCTGAGCATCAACATTTATGACATCACATTTAGTTTGTTGGTTTATTTTGTGATGAGATTAGTGGAAATTGTCATTGCTATTTTGTGTTGAGGTTGCAATCAGTGGGATAATTTGGGGTATAAATAGTGAACATTTACAATCTTGATTACTGCTTCTTAAAGGTGCGTGTTCCGATCGTCTTTGGGACCCCCTTGATTTACCCGGAAGTAGTATCAATTTTGATATCAGATGAAAGGCCAAATTTTTCTCATTGTCGTCCTGAAATTTGAGCCCACGAATCCATTTCATTCCCAAGATATAAACAAAAAACCGCCGTTTTAGTGGTTAACCACTTTTAATAGCACAGTATTGAATAGGGCTTTGCAACATGCATTATTGCGTCTACCATCAAGACCGCAAGTTTGTTTCCCACGGTACTTGATGGGGTGTATGTGCAAGTGCCAGGCTCTTATATCAAGTAGAGAACACAATACACATAAATCGGAACAACCACCTTTAAATGTTTGCTTAAAATTATATTACAGCCATAAATGTGTTTTTAACATTAGAAAATAAGACAGAAATTTGGGAGTGGTACACTGATACTGATCTATATCTATGATGTATAATATGCATTGTTTATTTATGGTTTGTTTAGTTATTTAAATGGATGAAATTTATAAATAAATGTACATAATGAAGACTAATTCATTATTGTATGATCATTCTTGTGTTATTTACAAATTACGTGGCAATAGATTTGGTAATGATTAGTAATAAGTGGTTGGAAATTTGTTACAATACATGCATAACACAAAAGACAACTATTCTACTACTTTGAAAAAGAAAGACCAGAGAAGAAGCCTGTCTAAATTTGGGAAACCTTGATGTTAAGGAGTACATAAATCTACCAAAGCCATCAGAAGACTCAATCTGGAAATCCCTTGATCAGCAACGTTATAAAGAATTTTCAACTGAAATAGGCAATATCCAGAATGAGTAATTAACTAATCTGGAGAATCATGTCTACAAAAGACTCGTAGACAGATTTGGAGTTAAACCAGCAGTCTCCAAAAAATGATAAGCAGAAGCAATGCTCAAGACAACAAAACTAAGGCGTTTGAAGAAAGACACCAAGTGCAAATACAAACAAGCCCTGAGAGATGGAAACAAGGTGCACTCAGCTAATTTGAAAAAGGATTTACTTAAGCTTGTACACTTGCACAACAAAGTAAGGAAACTAGAGCTGAAATCGCAAGAAAGAAAAAGTGCCAACAAAGAATGAGAAACAAACCAGATTTCCTTCCTTCAACAAAACAGCTGCAGAGAAGTTTTCAAAAATGTCAACAGTGACAGAAAGCATAACTTCAAATACCACCCTCTAAAGGGCATGAAGAGACCACCAAAACTGACCAAGGCATTTAACACTAAACCACCCAGTCTGTCAGAGTTAAACAGCTATCTTCAGAAAAGAAGAAATGCCAGTTCTCCAGGTACCAATCGCATCCCCTACCTAGTGTGGAAAAAATGCCCTAGAACAACCCGGCTACTACATGAATTTATTTGCAATACTAGTATATGGAGAACAGCTGCAATACCTGTGAGCTGGTGAATGGGAGAAACCATCCTTATATCCAAAGATGAGAACACTAGTGATTCCTCCTGCTTCAGGCCCATTACACTGAATTCTACTGGTAACCTTGAAATAGGTATTCTCGATCAAAGAATCATCAACTACCTGATAGAAAACAATTATATTGACCAATCCATTCAGAAGGTGTTTATGGAGAAAATATCAGGATATGTGGAACACACAGAAGCACTATTAGAAATACTCCAAGATGCCAAAAAGAATGGTAAACCAATTGTGACAACATGGTTGGACCTGCAAAATGCATACGGTACTGTACCACACAACCTTGTAACGTTTTCTTTAGAGTGGTATCATGTTCCACACCACATAAGGAAGATCATATTTTTAAGTACTATGATGAGATGTTCATATGTGTCAAAACAACTGAATGGACAACTGACTGGATACAGTGCATGATAGGAATCTTCCAAGGCTGCCCACTCTCCTTCATCATGTTCTTTGCCATCTGTGTCTTGATCTCCTAGACCAGTCCAAACACCTCGGGTACTGCATGAGTGGATCTAGCATCATATCATCTGCCAATGACCTAACCCATGTAGC
Source organism: Ophioderma brevispina (assembly GCA_023653785.1). NCBI lineage: Eukaryota > Metazoa > Echinodermata > Ophiuroidea > Amphilepidida > Ophiodermatidae > Ophioderma > Ophioderma brevispina. The sequence continues at coordinate 23,086 of JAMKCH010012041.1, read as the reverse complement.
TTGGAGCCTAGAAAGACGTCAAGAACTTGTAAATACAGTTAACCACTTCTTCAAGTGGACACGGACCATGAAAGCCAACCCAAGGAAATGCAAGTCTCTTGCCATGAAGAAGTTTGTCCCCAACGCAGAACAAAAGCGACAAGGACACAAAACGCAATACGTGGCATACAATCCCGGCATAGAAATAAACCCACGCGGTTCCTCGGGAAGCTGATCTATAACGACCTGAAGGACAATAACATCAGAGACATGGTAAGCACAAAGCTGACAGAAATGCTTCAAACAACCAATGCAAGTGAACTGAGTGGGCTTATGAAGCTATGGATATGCAATAATGTTACTGTACCCAAACTGAAGTGAAATTGAAAGTCTGGAAGCTACTTGCACCAAATAAGCAATATAATGGGCAGGTATAAGCAGATATGCACCACCACCAGTGCTCTGTACATGAGCAGGAAACACAATGGCTTGCAACTGAAAAGCTAAACAAGCACTCTAAAGATGGCAGTACACACACTCTACAAAAAGCATGGAAAGTAAAAAGACCAAAAGTCAAATGGAATGGTGGAAAAGAATTCGAACAGAAAGAACGCTTTTGAGAGTGAAATGCTAGAGGTCAGACGGACAGAGCTGGCCTTGGTTACCAAAAGAACCAAAAGCTGATCAAAGACTGAGTCGTCAAGAACAATGGAAATGCCTCACTGGACTGTAAAGATGTGACGAGGAAGAACATGTTGCTACCCTTACGGATGTCTAAACAAGTGCAGTGGTTGAATCGGGAGTCTATCATGCAGGTCGACACTCCTGGAAGAAACCTTTGTATGTCTGGATTGGCCAGAGCTGCTGTCTTCCACATCAACTTCCTCCCTGCCAATCTGAAGCTGTGGCAAACACAAATCTAGGACTGCCAATTATGTCATCGTCGTCATTGCACACTGTTTCACAACCTATGTTGCAGTACTCATTACCAAAGCAAAATAGAACTGCCGCGTGGACCAAACACTGAAAGCAATCTCCAGAGGTCTGGCACCGTACGTACGTCGTAGAGGCAACCAGACAAAAATAATCACACCTGAGAATCTGAACCTTATCTGTAAAAAGCCGTGCGCACGCCTTTCGCACAGTGACGTAAAAATATCAAAAATCTAGCGTTACCAAGTGAAAAGAGCCAACCAGATTCTGGAGACGCCAATGACTGGATATCCGGATGGCTGAGAACACAAACAAATAATGTTCCCTCCAGAAATCAATGAGAAGCTAAGAGACAGATATCCCCATCTATCTACCAAAACAAAGATGGGGATCATATATATGAACTGGCGCCCTGTGGAAGAGGAACCCTAGCCAATGCATATGCTAGAAAAAAAGTGCAAAATACCAGGATTTAGTGGCTGACCGTGAAAACGAGGAGGTTTACTACTTTCCAAAGAAATAGGAAGCAGGTTTCTGCAAGACATCAGTCAACCGATGCCTGGCATCCTTGGACATCTAAAGGGTTGAAAGAGGAAGGCGATAAACTGATACAATGCAGCCAACATTGCACTCAAAGTGGCTCGTAATCTGGCTCAGCCCAGAAGCTCAAAGGCATGCAGACAGATGGAGCTACCAAGCAACTCCAGAATATGCTCTGAAAGAAGTGGAATGGTTGAGTGCTCACACAACCAGGTTTAACCCACCAAAGTCGTGGTCCAAAGATCAGAAACCTCAGAACACACTAATCTAGACAAAGGATACGGAATAAGGTGATTTTTTCTACTAAGTTCATCTTCACAGAGAGAAGATATTACCAGGAGTGCTGTCTTAAAATGGATAAAGTAGGCTCCAAAGGTGACAGCGCTGGTGATCTTATACAAATGACTATTTCTTTCCAAGGTAATTTTGCATCCAACAGAACAGAATGGTTCACAAGTGATTACTGCATGAAGAGAACGCAAGCTGCATCACTCGAGAGAGGCAGCCAAGTAGAGTAGAGAGCAGCCCGCAGTACAGGAAAATGAGGTGGTAAGAAATTCGTAAGAATTCGTAATTTAATAAATGAATACTAACCTTTTATGAAACTAACCTTTTCAATATCAGAACTGACCTTTGTAGCAAAAACAAAAGAAACCATAAACAGAAGAATGAGTTTTGGAGTATGTGCATGGTCTAAAGACAGGCAAAAGAGCAACAATACGATAAAATTAACAAGTGGTACAAATTTTCAATCGACCATAACTCGGTCAATATCTGAGACGAATATACCTACAGAGATCGGAAGCAAAGCTGTAGTCCATTGTTAACAGCTCGAGCGTATCGAACCGTGTCTGTTTCGGCTTGCAATGACTTGGTCGCACGGTGGCGCTGTGAGCACCTTAAGTTTTCTATGAGCGAGGTATCCTGCAAATCAGGCAATTTTACCCAATTCTGTGCTTGAATTCATGACCTAACGTGAATATAATTGTTCTTAGGACCGGCTCACATTAACGCTTTATGTGTTTGGCCATGTCATCAATAACTTCTTTTTCATAAGACATAAGTCAAAATTAAAATAAAATGTCCAATTAGATCCTATTCTGTTAAAGAAATATGAGTTTGAGAAATAAACTGGTCCACATTTGTTTCAATTCTTGTGATATTAAAAGAGAAAATACACAATTTTTCAGTATATTTTGAAGATATCCAAGAATGTCATTAATACATTGAAATTTGAGCAAATTCTACCTATAGTCGACAAATGAGTGTACAAAATTGGGGTCATTATAAATTATTCCATGGCTTGAATGCAAAAGTCATTGAGTACTAAACTGTGTTCAAGGCTTTTTGACAAATAACACACACGTGTGAGCATTATTAATTTAAAATAGCCCGCCAAACTCAAATCCTGGGGTTAAACATTGAAATGTATTGAATAACGATTACTGCTTCTCGATCAGTCGAGGGAATCGTTGAATTACCATAACAATATTGTACCAGACACTGCACGCTGCAAACAATCCATTGATTACTTGCTTTGAATCTCTATTAGGTATATTCGTCTCAGGTCAATATAGAGCTGTTGGCAATTTTCAAAATCAGAGATGAGAGTCATCTACATCCAGACAAAGAGGAAGTTTAGTTGTAGTTCTGAATTCATGTAAATGAATTGTGAAATTGTATGACTTTTCTTGATCTTCTCTTCATCCATTGTGTATTTACCTTCTGATTCTAGCAGTGGAAATTACTTGAGAAGCAGCTTATCAGACTTTGGTCCGAGATATAGATGTAATTATCCGTGTTTTCTATGTTCCCTCTGTATGAACTGGTTTTGTCAAAGTTATTATCAGTTTGACATTTGTAGTTCATTCGATAGTGCTTTGGGACAGGTTTTTCAGAGCAAGGCTCATATCTTTGAATGAACTGTCCATATGGCAGTCTTCTAAATTGCTGTGTCTTCCCTGGTACTTGTCTAAGGCAGTTTGTTTTCAATACAGTACTTGTTCTCCTTGCCCTTAACCTGCACTTAGCAGGGGACTGTAGTGAAAGAGTGTGCGCTTCCGGATAAAAATTGTGAATTTTTGCACACAAACTTTAGGCATTGATAATCCATAAAATTGATGGAAGCACTTGCCAACCCCCTTAATGGACCCCAGCTTGGGTTTCAAGGTTATACAGGGTCAAAATTTAAAAATTTTCTGATTGTGTTGAAAAGTGCATCAAGATGTTTGTCTGGTTACAAGGATTCCAAAAAGGTATAGTTTACACTATCTATGGCTTATAGTTTTGGAGTTACGGGGTAAAAATAGTGAAAAAGTCAATTTTGGTGTGCACATGGATCAAAAGTTAAAGTTGCTTTGATTCGGGTAATATGTGGTGAAAATTGTTTCCCTACCTTAAAGGATTGAAATAAGTAATAGTTTGCCTTATCTGTTATGCTTAGTTTTCACGTTATCCAACAAAATAGGTCACAGGTCAATAGAATCCAATAGCTGCCAATAGCTGTGACTTTATTCGCCATTTTGGTTAATAACCAAACACTTAAAGGAGAACCTGTATCAAAAATAACTTAAATAATAAACGCTATAAAAACAATTATTGAACACATATGGAGTGGTTTCATGGGAAAACGGAATTATAATAACCATAAAACGAATTAAAAGCATTTTATCTGACCATGCGCTATTGAAATTCGCGCTACTGTACATGGGATATGTATTGTGTTATGCGATACGGACGGCACAGTAGCGTCATACATCTTCACGCATGATGCTTTCATAATGTGTATTCCCTGTGGCATGTATGACCTAAACGTGCCGGTCGTATCGCATAACAGGTTATACACTAGCGCGATTTTTAAATAGCACATGGTCAGACTAGATGGTTTTAATTCATTGTTAGGGTTATATAATTCAGTTTTTCTATGAAACCACTCGATATGTGGTCAATAATTATTTTATAGTGTATATTGTTTAATATTATTCGTTGTATGGGTTCTCCTTTAAGATAGTAAAAATTATTCCTATGTTTCATTCTATGAGCTGAACCAACAACTTGAACCGTTTTACAAAAAATGGAGCAACTTTTAATTTTTGACCCCTGTACAAACCAAAATTGACCTTTTCACCATTTTTACAATTTTACCCCATAATTCCAAAACTATAAGCCATAGGTAGTATACACTATACCTTTTTTGTAATCAGACAAACATCATGGTGTGCTTTTCAACACAATCGGAACATTTTAAATTTTTTACCCCTGTGTAACCTTGAACTCCAAGCTGGGGGCCATGAAAGGGGTGTGGCAAGTGCTCCATCAATTTTTTTGATTATCAATGCTTAAAGTACTTGTGTACCAAAATTCAGTTTTATCCAGATTTGCACACTCACATGGAATCTGAACACTACATAACAGTCCCCCACTAACTACTTTGTTCATATTTTGAGCCATCTCTTTAGATAGATTTATTTGAGAAATCTACTTCGGTTTCTTTTGAAGCCAGTTTGTTCAGATGTGATTGTTATGTTGGAGTCAGTCAAATGCAGGAATGGGATGAGTTTGTAATATACTTCACATTCTCCAGCTTGTCTGTCTGTGAGAAATGCATTTCTGAACTCTTCTCAATGCTTGTCTCAGGTATTGAAGGAAATATTATTGAGTTGATTTTTTTTTATCTGCAGCAAATACTGCAAATACATAGGCAGGGCAGTTGGCAAATCTTCTCTTTATTCATAATCCTTTGTTGGAAATAATTCATGAAGAGAAAGTGGAAGTGATCTTTTTTCGGAATAACCATTTCTCCCTTAAGGTGGAATTACCCCTTCAGAGGGCTAAAAATAAAATCTACAAATTGAAACTGAGGAAAAATTACCTTTCTATTGCTTTTTGTTTGACGACAATCGGAGCTTCCGTTCAAAAGTTATCATCCAAAATGCAACTTTGCAAATTGAAATCGCTTATCATATTTCTTATGTATTTTATTGTTTTCTCAAGCTGCGATATTTAATTTTTTTCCAATTTAAAAACTCATCTCTCAAAACTAAATAAGCTTTTGATCTCTAATTTCCACAATTATTTGTGAAAATTGAAGCACTTATTATCTAATTGATAATAAAAGGAAAATAGCATTTCTAAAATATACTAAAACTTAAAAGACAGTGTTTCTAGACCCAATTGTTGATATCTCGAAAGTGAATTTTAACGACATGTCATCCTTGTATCAAGGATTTCTCAAAAACGATTGATCTTAGAGAGATGGGATACAAAGCATATTGAAACATACTTCTTGGACTATGCATTGACTAGAATAATGGGTCTCTTGCCCCAGGAGAACTTGATTTAAGGGGTATCTTTGGTGCACAGTTGGCAAAAATAATTATTTTTTCCCTTTCTTGACCAATGACCCCCCCCTTAAACCAAGTACCCATAGGGCTTGTGGCATTATTCTAATCAATGCATAGTCCAATAAGTATGTTTTAATTTGCTTTTTATCCCATGTCTCTAAGATAAATCGTTTTTGAGAAATCTTTGCTACAAGGATGACATATAGTTAAAATTCACTTTCGAGATATCGGCAATTTAGTCTAGAAACACTGTTTTTCAAGTTTAAGTATATTTTAGAAATGCTATTTTATGTCTATTATTGATTAGAAAATAAGTGCTTGAATTTTCACAAATAACTGTGGCAATTAGAGATCAAAAGCTTATTTACTTTTTGAGATACAAGTTTTTTAAGTGAAAAAAACTTAAATATCGCAGCTTCAGAAAGCAATAAAATACATAAGAAATATCATAAGAGATTTCAATTTGCGAAATAGCATTTTCGACCATAACTTTTGAACAGAAGCTTGGATTGATGTCAAACAAAAAGCAAAAGAAAGGTATTATTTTCCTCAATTTCAATATGTAGTTTTATTTTTAGCCTTCTGAAGGGGTAATTCCACCTTAAGGAAGAAGTGCTGGATAAGATTTGGCTTCCCATTCCTTTCTTGTAAATGTTTGTGGGATTTTATTTTCCCTAGAAGCCACAGTTATTGGCTCATTTGTATTTGAAACTTAGCTGATATACACCAATCCGGTTTTACACATTCCAACACCTCACTGGCAGCCATAGCTCGGGTGCATCCTGCTTGAATTCACCCAAATGTGCAGATTAAGTGTAGCTTTTGAATTATACTTAATCAAGCGTGGGATACAGACGTACAAAAGATTTGGGTAGGTTTTGGGTTGGAGGCCCCCAGTAATGGCGGATCAATTCTGACCATCATTTGGCTGGTCGGATTTGTCTATTGTCTGGCTCCTCAGGCATTGCAGTTAAGTCTTTGTGTTAGATTATTCATAGTTACAATGTAGTATTGTTTTCCCTTTTCCCTCTCCCCTACAGATACTGGTGGGGTTTTGTGTAGCAACCAGACAGATCAAGACATTTATAGAACAGTTATATGCATGAATAGTCAGAGACTTAGAACTGTGGTCAAGCTCACATTTGGTAGCAGAGCAAGTTTGACAGATCACAATGGCAGACAAGGAAAGTGCCGGAAAATACTCTAACCCACCAGCGTGGAACACTGAGACAACTTATGAGGACTGGAAATTTGATGTGACCCTGTGGACTGAATTTACAAAAGTGGAAAAGAAGAGACAGGGATTTGCATTGTATAGTTCTCTGCCTACAGCAAAAGGAGTGCATGAAAAAGTCAGGCTTGCCATGCAGAATCAAGAAATAAAGATTAATGAAAAGAATTCAGTAACTCACCATTCTGGACAAATGGTACAAAAAGGATGATCTCAGCGTAGTCTGTGAAGCATGGTGTTCATTCAAGAATCTCACTAAGCGGAAGACCGATACAATGGACCAATTTCTTAACAACTTTGAGAAGAAGGTTAAGGATCTGAAAAGGTATTGAGCTTCCAGTAGTAGTGTTAGTTATGCAGCTTATTGATAGTGCCGGATTGGACAAGAAAGCCAAACAGATAGTTCTCACAGCAGTGGATTACAAGAAGAAGGAAGAAATGTATGATCAGATGAAAAGTGCTCTCAGAAAATTGGTGAGCAAGCAATGTCTCACCAACAAAGATATGGAGTTGAAGCAACAATCAGAGAAGAACCTATCTATACTACAGAATCAGAGGATGTGTATATAGCAAGAGGTGGATATGGTAATCGTGGAGCAGGTTATTATGGGGGTGGTCGTCGCAGGTCAGGTCGTGGTTTGGAAGTGGTGGTTATAGAGAGACAGGTGAAAGGACAACCAATACAGGTGTGCAAAGAGACAGAGGAAGTAATACAACCAACAGTCAGAGAAATCCCCACGATGCAGATGGAACTTCCTGAAATGCTTCATCTGTCATGTCTGTGAATCAATCATGCACTTGAAAATTGCCTGCCCTCATGCTAAGCAAAACCAACAAGCGAGTGCTCTGGAAACCTCAACAGTTACTGATACCGATCAAGCTGAAGTATACAAAGTCAACGACTACTCCTTTGAAGACAAGCAAGTCCTTATGACAGAGACTGCCAATGCTGCTGTTCTTGACAGTGCTTGTAGCAAGGACAGTATCAGGCCGTGCATGGAAAGATATGTATTTGACATCATTATCTCCGAATGAAAGAAGACAAGTCAAGTTCTCTTCAGGTGGAACCAAGTTAAAATTTGGAGCTGGGAACAGAATTGAGTCAGAAGGGAGAATGGAGATTCCCTGCAGTATTGGTGGTTTGCAGACTACTATCAAAACAGATGTTGTTGACACTGATATCCCGCTGCTTCTTAGTAAACCAGATATGAAAAGGCTGGGGCTTAAACTCAACATGGAGGGATACATTGGAGGTCAATGGTAAAAAGATAGAGCTGGATACTACTTCTTCGGGACGTTATTATATCCCATTATGAGAATGTGAGGTACAAATAGAAAATGTACACATGATTACAGAACAACAAACCTATGAAGAGAAGGAGAAAATGGTACAAAAACTGCATCGTCAATTTGCTCATCCATCTGCAAAGAGTCTCAAAGCCATCATGAACAATGCTGAAGCACATGATGCAGAATGTGGTACTCTCATTGACAAATCAGCAAGAAATGTGAGGTGTGTAAGAGATACAAGAAGACTCCAGCTCGTCCTGTAGTTTCCATGCCTTTGGCTAAGCAGTTTAATGATGTTGTCGCCTTGAAACACTTCGGTGACGTCTACTTTTTACACTTCATTGATTTTAGTAAGAGCAAAGTTATCAGAAGAAAGTCACCCAAGGTAATTGTAGATAGTGTTGCTACAGAATGGATGGCAGCAGGATTTGGGCCTCCGCAGCAGCATACTCTCCTTGGTCAAATGGCATATGTGAAAGAAACCACTATGTCGTAGATGTGAGTGTTCAAAAGATGTTAGAAGAAGTTCCCAACATGAAACTAGATTTTGCCCTGGCATGGGCAATAAATGCCAAGAATAGCATGTAAAACCATTGTGGGTTCAGCCCAATTCAGTTGGTACTAGATAGCCATCCTAATCTGCCTTCAGTCATGGTCAATCAACCACCTGCCTTGGAAGATGCAGAAATGAATGTCACTGTCATCAAGCACCTGAATGCGCTTCATGCAGCAAGGAGGGCATATACAAAGGAAGAATCATCAGCGAGAATACACAAAGCTTTAAGACATAATGAAAGAGCCACAGAGAAAAAATTGCCAGTGGGGACCATGTTTTCTATAAGCGTGATGACAGCAATAGGTGGCGTGGACCTGGAAAGGTGACTGGACAAGATGGCAAGCTACAATCATTGAAAAAAAAGTTTGGTACATTTGTCCGATTTAGGGAAATATTGACCCCCTCTCCCCCAAGGCAATGTTGATCCGAGTCATGTTGTCAGCAGCCACGCCAGGTCCCCCAACATTGATTGATGGGGGTGGGGAAGAATTTGGTAAAGGGGAAGACCTCTGCTTTCTAAAGAACAATGACCTACCCAAATTCGATCTCATTTATGAACATGGGATTGGTTCCAATATATTGCATCAAGTGTGCCAACTATTTTTTTCGATGATTGTAGTTTTCATAAGACATGGAAGCCAGTTGCTTCGTGTAGCAACATGTAGAGCAGTGAAGACACAGCCAGATATGGTGGAAGTAAAGAAAGAAGAGGAGCCAAGTGTGACAAGAGTTGACAGAACAAAAGGCAACAAAGATGGTGATACAAATACAATGTATCCTGGTTGTCATCCGTTCAGTGATGAAGATGATGATGAGGATGGTGAAGGAAGTGATGTTGATGAGATACAACACAATGATGACACACAGGAGATAGAAGATGAAGAAGGGGCATCAGAAATTGAGAATAATATGATCCATGATTATATTGGAACAGATCAACAAGTGTCCGGCAGTAGAAGGCAAAGTTCATCCACCCAACAACACCAACAAAGTAAAAAAAGGACCACAAACAGAAGTTACTAATGTCAATGACAGAATAGCTTATTGCTTACCAGATAGTGAAGACTGGATTAATGCAAGAGTGACAAGTAGAGGTGGTAAGGCCACAGGAAAGAATAGATATGTGAATGTGATCAATGTTCATGATGAGAAGAAGTTAGGAATCCATCTTGATAGACTTGAGTTTAAGATGGCAGAAGATGATGATGAAGGTTGTAGTAAAGAAAATAGTAGGATAGATGAAGATGGTAACTGTGATAGAAAGGATGGGAATAGTGAAAAAGAAGATGAAGAAGTTCAGGTAGTCTTTGTCCTGGTAAGGAATCATGGATGCCAGAAGTTGTCAGAGCAAAGGAGCAGGAATTGCAAAATTGGAGTGATTTTGAAGTGTACACAAAAGTCCAAGACAGTGGTCAGAATGCCTTGTCTACCAGGTGGGTTTTGAGTAAAGGCCAGGCTTGTTGTGAGAGGTTTTGAGGAAGAGGAAAAGGTTTAGTCTGATTCACCAACTGCATCTAAGTCGACACTCAGAATTGTAATGGCTGTTGTAGCAAGTGAAGGATGGCAATGTGAAACTGTTGACACCAAGGCAGCATTCCTACAAGGAAGGAAGATTGAAAGAGATGTTTACCTTATTCCACCTGTAGAAGTAAGACAAGATGGTATAAATGGGAAGCTCAACAAAACTGCGTATGGGTTGGATGATGCATCTAGAAACTGGTACTTCAGTGTGCAAGAAGATGAGAGAGGTATCAGAGTTAACCAGAATGATTACAGTACAGAGATAAAAGAAATTCCAGTCTCACCAAGAAGGAAAAGTGACAAGACATCTCCTCTGAACAAGCAAGAGATGCATTCTTTGAGAGCCACTGCTGGTCAGCTGAACTGGATGGCCACACAAACACGCCCTGATATGTGTTTTGATGCCCTAGAACTAAACATGTCAAGACATCACTCGACTGTTGAACAGATATTGAGAGCCAACAAGGCTGTCAGACAAGCAAAGAGAGCTGAGGTAGATACATATTTTCCCCAACTTGGTCAATTTAGTGAGTGGAAGATGAGCATTTTCTGTGATGCTTCATGGGGTAACTTGCCAGATGGTGTGTCAAGTGCACAGGGGCATGTGATATTTTTAACAGGAGAAGAGCAGAAGTGTTGTCCACTGTCACGGACATCAAATAAGATAAGACGGAAAGTCTCAAGTACGTTGGCAGCTGAGACTTTGTCCATGTATGATGCACTAGATCAAGCGATTTACCTTGGTAGCTTAATAACTGAAATATACTGTGACAGCTACAGAAAGAACCAGCTACCAATTGTTATCTGTACTAATAATAAATCCCTTCATCAGAACATTCATTCACGAAGCAGGTTCATGAGAAACGGCTGGGAATCAATGTTGCTGAGATTCGGCGTATGTTAGCCTCTGGAGAAGTGCAGATGATTGAGTGGGTACCCAGTGAACTTCAGTTGGCAGACTGTCTCACCAAGAGAGGAGCTAGTAGTGACTGGCTGCTGGAATGTTTTACCTCAGGAGAACTGAAGATGGAGAATGTTAACTGAATATAGTGAACTTGAAAATTACAGTTAACACTGGAACATGTTGATACTTCGAGTTGCTTAACTGGAGCAGTGTAAATGACACAAAGACTCTTAAAATGATAGCTACTCTTTCAGATGTTTGGATAATATTTTGTAAATATGTTTTTCTGCATTATACGACCTCCTGCCAGTCAACAGGTCTCTCTTGCCATTGAAAATAACTGTTGAACTTTGTACAAACTTAAAGGTCCCAGGAAATGCAAATAGAATTGATGTGGTTTGTGTCAAGTCTACTACAAGGAGGGGCAAGAAAGCATTCAATATTTAGGTTGGTGGTGACATCATTAGTGAAACTATTGATTTTTCAGAGAGTAATAGAAAATTCCAGGGGACTGGTGTGAATCTATTCATGACACTGACTGAAAATCATTGTATTCTTTTTTCTGGCCCTGTTTATTGGAATGGAATGTCCTCTAAAGATTTGGACTAGGTTTATCATCTCATTTCCTGGGACCTTTAAGAAACAAGGGGGAATATGTTAGATTATTCATAGTTACAATGTAGTATTTTTTCCCTTTTCCCTCTCCCCTACATATACTGGTGGGGTTTTGTGTAGCAACCAGACTATCAAGAGACATTTATAGAACAGTTATAGAACAGTTATATGCATGAATAGTTAGAGACTTAGAACTGTAGTCAAGCTCACACTTTGTTGACTTCAACCTCAGAATAGTCATGAAGAAATAATGTAGATCTTTGCAGATCAAAGTAGTACTTTTGAACTGTGTCTTCCTTTATCCATTTCTCTTCGTCGTCTTCCGGATCTGCCTGTTCTTGAGAATTGAAAGAGTTGTCAGAGCTGGTTTCAATTGTATCTTGTCACTAAATAGAGTCACGTTCATCAGGGTCTTGTTCTCGCTTCATTATATTACATCAATGTATTGTTCAAGATGAGAGTTCTTAATGCATTGCTTTCTTTTGATCTTAACTTGTACTACTCCTGCTTCTTGCGGTTTTCTAGGTAGTGCATGCATTGTGTTGATAACCCAGAGGTCACAAGATGCAATAGAACCAAATATTTTTTTAATATTCTTTTAACAACCTTTGAGCTTCATAATATACACACCTTATCATGAGAGAGTTTGTGTATCTTTTACCACTATTTTTTTATATGTCTCCATGGACTTGTAAAATGGAAACTCATCAAATTTTAGATTAATATTATGATGTATATACCTTTCATACTAGTGTGTCAAGTCTCAAAGTTGCACATTTTCTTAACAATGAATAAAATGCTATCTCAATTTCCTTGCGTGAAATCAGTGACCAGTGGATCTCCAACATACTATACTACTTGCTCCAGCAATGTTGGTAATTCCTTAAACCGCCGGTTGCAGAGGACACAGCACTGCGGTTTCTTTTTTATCTGGACGTGCAGAGCCCTTGTTTTATACTGTCCATGCAGTTGAAAATATTTTGGGTTATCACACCCCAATTAAGCTTAAGTATTTTATCATATGTAAACACGAATACCTGACCGAAGCTCTAAATCGGGGCTGTGATAACACTTGCTTCTACTAAATCTATATCTGATCACGAATATAAGAAGATGAGAGAGATGACACAAACTGCAATTTATGTTTTTAAAAGGAAACACTTCATCATGTTTTTGAATCACTGCAGGTAATGCGTCCGCAAGGCAGGTACACATGGCGTCATGACTCTGTTCTACGTATCGTCCATTCACTCTTCGTGACATGCTGACCTGCGTGGACCTTTTATTGTTAATCTTACCGAAAACCAAGTTGCGGGCACCACTGTCCCTCCGGATATTCTGACAACTCAACCGAGACCGGACCTGGTCCTCATTAACCGCAAGTCTAAAGTCATTGCTATCGCACTTACCATCCCATTCGCACAAATATTCGCAATCTCACGACCGCAATGTGAAAAACTACTCGAGTTTGATCTTGGACCTTCAAAACAGAGATATGAATGCCAAATAATTTTGTATTGAAATTGGTGAGCAGAGGCTTAATTTCTGATGAAAATAAGTGCAATATACAAAATATTTTCACCTTGTTCTCTGGGCAATAACCTCACAAAATCAGGTGCAAGAATTTCCAAACCAATCTCAGTAAACGTGCAATACTGGCTTCTTACTCCATTTTTTTGTGCAATACGACCAAGACTGGTCAATTTCTTAAGTTTTAATTTGTGAATATATAGCTTGAAAGTTTAATGGGGCTTTTTTTTTTTTCATATCTATTTTGTATATTGTGGTATTATTGTATTTGTCATTCATTACTCCTGCAGAGATATGGCCTCTGAATTTTTTTTTTCTGATGTCGTATCTAGTCTGGACTTGTATCACCTTTTGTTTCAGATCTATTTGTTGTTTTTATATAGTGATTAAAGATTTAAATGAATAAATAAATCTAATGACCGTTTTTGAAATTACACTGTTTAGCAATGGGGTTAATCCACTACCCCCAACGGATTTTGAAGTTTTTCAATTTATTCAAAAATTATCATGATTTTTTTTTAAAAACTTGTTTAAACCTTAGCGTCCGACGAACACTAAAACGACCGGACACCGGGGCTCTCTTAGAAAATGCACGTAATAATATTACCGTTTTGAAGTGCCTAAATCGATCATGTCGTGTCCTGCCCCTACCCAGTATTGCAGGGGGTTAGGATACTATCTGCTCGATTTGGGATTGGGGATTTCCCAACGGTAATTTGGGGGAACTGCTACGTCATTTACTATGGCATTCTCGGTCCCATGACATTAAAAAATCATCTCTTAAACCTTTGTTCAAAAGATCTTAGTAATAAATCCCATGATAATTAAGAAAAATTATTGGCTTCCAAAATCCGTTGGGGTTAGCTGGATTAACCCGCGGCAAAATAGTTGTAATTTCCAATAACGGTCATTTAGATTTAAATATCGTGACCAGCCTAGTCTTTAGTCACGTCTGTGTGTACCCGTTCGATATGTGTAAGTGCGCCCTCCTACCATTAAGTCCTTTGAAACAGACTAGCAACAACGGCAGTGTGAGCACTTTTGAATTTACTGTTGCTGTTAGGTTGGCATGTCCTACCCCCCTGCAGTATGTGTTCCACTGATCTCTATAAACTGGATAGGCTATCGCCGCTCGAACGTGAAGGAAACCGGAAATTGCTCTGCGTCCCTTTTGCTCTACACCCATGAACCCGTCTTGCACGTACAAAGTAATAGGGAAACTACGGAACCGGGACCTAATTAATCGATTAATTGCGCGTATGTCCATTTTTTCAATTATTGGTTGATTTTCGAGTATTGGTGTGGGTATGTTCGAACAACATATGATTCAAAATGTTTTTAAAACGTCTTTAAATGTCCACCCCCCATATTTTTCAGGTTTTCAGCTCAAAGACCATACTGCTCAGTCCATGCAGTAGTGCTTGACTTTGACTACTATTATTCACGATATATATATATTATTAATCCTCCTTCCTTTTTTTCTGCGTACTGCAAATAAAAACACCGGTGTGGTAATGTTTCTTGCAGTATAGGCAAAAGTGTAACTTTTTGGTATATTGGCTACACTGAATCTTAATTGGTCAATTAAAGGGATTAGCATCGATCCCAAATGCGAGAGACATTCTAAAAATGTTGGAAATGCATGTTTTTAACTTAAAATCAGGGATAAGTGTGTACAATTTCCTGTACTGCTTTAATGTAGAACCAAACCACCAAATAGTGAAAACACACGAGGTATTTATGAAATTATTCATACGTCTCCCTCCAATATACATAACCGCGACGGCGTCCTTAAAATCTCTGCCTACAAACACTTGTTTTGTGGTTTACACTATACAGAATGAACAATTATATGTTTTTGATTTTTGAGGTCAAACTGTAATGATCGTGGTGCCACAATATCACGCGGAAAATCTGTGATATTCACCGAAATGCTTTTTTGATCTCAGGTAGGAATTTTGATACGCATGAATAGAAATTACAAAATCAGATCCAAAGTCCCTGCCTGTCTCTACTACAGGATTTCAACCAGAACCACTTGCAGGTTATTTCGCATATCCATGCAGGAACAAAAAATATAAAAATATGAATTTTTGATGATTTTTTTTTTTTCGATGTTTTCGGATCAGCAATCGCTGCTATCCCTTAACATTGACAAATTAAATTCGTCATTAATTTGTCATTTTAAAGTGAAATTTAGAGGTAATGAAAATATTTGTAATCATGAAACTATAGTTTAAAATATGGGAAGGATATCTTCCCAGCATAGCAAACATGTTTCCAGCATTTGAAGTAATATGAATGAACAACAACTGATTTGCATGACTAATTTTTAATTAGTTAAAGCCACTTTTTGGACTAATTATATTCTCAGTGTTTTTAAAGAAGTGTATCCTTTAGTCCACTTAATTGGAACAGGTCCCACAAGGGGTATATTTTACTGTAAATATGGTCCCCTTATTTACAAAAACCTGAAACTATTATCAAAATTTCACCAAACTCGCCCTATTAGACTCCCGTTAGGGTTTTATATTTACACCCTGAAAATTGGTCTTGTTAGCCTTTTCGGGGTCAAGTTCAGAACCCTTGGAATGACCTGCCACCCCCCCACCCCCATCGTTCAATCTCGCTTTTGGAAGAAAATGATAATTGACTGCATCTATGGTTCCGTATCTTCTTGGAAATTAAAATTGCAAGGAACTGAAATGTTGGACCTTGACCTTGGGATGTATAAGCTAGTCTAGTGACACTGTTTGTGATAAATGTAAAAGTCACAAGCTATCCCTTAGGCCTAATTGTGAGCCATTTATACATGTATCCAGCGAAATGACTCATGACTTAAATACTAATTTAAAATTCCCATGGGTTATTATAGCATTGTAGAGCACAGACTAGATAGTTCTAGACTAGTACAGTGATGAATATGCATCATTACAGGATTTACGTACAGTGTATAGGCTACGACGGGTACACCCACCAGTGTATCATCACTAATCGGGTCGCAAAATTGCCTATCGAAAAATTCGTTTATTTACATCCACAGTTAATTTCAGAAAAAACGGGCAACTTACCCATACAAAGTGCAACGCTGATATATTTTCAGATATTGACCAGGGAAGTACTTTATAAAGGCATATATGTATACTCATCCATAGAAACCCGGGCAACAGAGTGAAATGGTTTGGGGAGAGCAAACAGGGACGCTGTGGAAACTCCGGTTTCTTCAATCGGTCGCAATTCAATCGCGTGGAGACCGGCCTATTGTTACGCCGAAAAATGCGTGATCACTGCAATGCGTGACCGTCACGCATTTCGGCAACTGGTGACAATGAAATATTCAACGGAGAGTATGTGCATGCGCGCGGTGTGCATTGTTGGACCCCGATCATACTGATGGTACGTGTGGGTATACGAACCTGTTATGATGCGGGGTGGGCTCTGATCTGGCGGGGTGTTAAAGGTTATAGGCTATACTTGTGTTCCGAGTCTTTGGAGAAGGTGACGGCACGAACTGCCCGGTAGGTGGGTCGTAGCCGAGGTAGTAGTAGGGCCGGCCGGAGGGGATCCATACGGTGACATATTGAGGGAACTCTATCAAAAATACACTTAAAGGTTTGCAGTAAAAGGTTTGTGGACAATTCAAGGGTGCTGATTCGAATATGCACCATGCAAATTGCCAAGTTGGTGGAACATTTGGGCGCAAAGTGGAGTTTAAAAAAAAGGGGGGAAGATTACCTGATTTTTTATCCGCTATTTGACTTAAAAGGTTTAGAAGGGTTTTTAGGTCAATTGAGGGCGCTGATTTCAAAAGACACCATACCAAAATCACCACATTGGTGGAAAGTGGATTTTAAAGGGGGAAATTACCCGATTCTTTTTTTTTAATTATAGCGTTATCAAACAGTGCACTGTGCGCAATATCCATTTGACTAAAAGGTTTGAAAAGTGTTAGGTCAATTTATGGTGCGGACTTTCAAAGGGAAGAGCATAGAGAAAATAACCACATTGGTGGAAAATGGATTTTAAAGGGGAATTACCTGAATTTTCTTTTTTTTATATAGCGTTAATGATTTAAACCATGGCAATATCCACTAATTGACTATAAGGTTTAAATACACTGTAAAAAACGGTGTCTTGGCGGTTCATATTTAAGACATGTCTTGGTTAATAGACATGTATCAACAATGAAAATAAAAGAAAATATAACAAATAAATACATACTCTAAGGAAACGAAGACAAGTCTTCCAGCCATACATGTCTCCCAATTGATTGACAAAGACAGTCTTAACAAAACCCATGTGTCTTGCATAAAACATGACTTGGAATTAGTGTCTGCAGAGAGAGACGTGACATTTGAACATGTCTTGCATGAAGACACGACTTTGTGTTTCTAAATAGATACATGTCTCAACATGATGACACATAAAAGTGTCTGTGCCAAAGAACCATTGTTACAGTTTAGGTCAATTGAGAGTGCGATTTTAAAATAGACAGCATACAAAATCACCACATGATTTGAAAGTGGATTTTAAAGGGGACTTGCCCGATTTCTTTATTTTTTAAAAAATAAAGTATCTTATCAAACTGAATGCCCACGATCACAAATAAGGGAGGGTAGGTAATTATTTACGCCAGGGTGGAATTGAGGATTTGAGGGGGAACCCGAAAAAATTTTGTTAGAGAGGGGGGAACGTTGAATTTTCATCAACGAGAGGAGAGGGGAAACATGAAACTTTAACTGGGGCAATCACATGATCAAGGGCGGGAGTTGAAATTTTGAAACGGAAAGCGAGGGGGTGCTTAAAGAAACTCGTGTCCCCCATGAGAAAGAGCTAGAGAGTGTACTAGCTACTATAGCACGGTACGGAACTTTAAACCGTGAATTGGAGACGGGCCATTTGGGTATAGTGCTTGAAACAAATGATGCATCATACAGACTCAATGGATGAACATACTAGACCGATGAGTGGTGGGACACTCGGTCACACGGGCGCTGTATTTTTTGACAGGGAACGGGAACATGTATTGCGAAAAATTTTTTTTGAAATCTTCCATTCCCCTGGCATAAATAATGACAACCGGATCCCTCGACCGCCTCCCTAATATGACTAAAAGGTTTAACTAAGAAGCATAGGTGAATTTGAGGGTGCGTTTTGAATATACACCATACAAATCCACCCCACGTTGGGGGAAAGTGGTTAAAGGGGAAAGATTTGTTTTTTAGTATTTTTGAAAAAAAGATTATCAAGGGGAAAATATAATTAGAGAGCACATAGAGGTCCTATGGAGGATGGGCTGCCTTAATATCAATGTTCATGTAATGTTGCCTAAAATTAGAATTAAGAAGTCTCTTCTAAAAATCAAAATATTATTTTTTACTTGTTAGAGTTGTTCATTAGCATTAAGATTTAATACTTTTTCTGCTCCAAATATTGTCCCTTTCTGTGAGGAGCCACGAGTTCTCCGAGAAAACGATGTTTTTAATCATTTTCTTTATTTTTTTTATTTTTTTTATTGTTTCGCCTGAACGAATGTTCATGTACCCTTTCCTGCAAGGCTTGTGTGCAAAGTTTTCTGGGAGTTTCAAAGGCGTATAATGATGTAACTTGTTGGAAGGAAGCGGTTTAAAGGTTTCTTGTCTCTACTTGATTAATGTTGGTCTATTTCGGTGCAATTACATAGCAAAGTGAGCTAAATAATATGCAAAAATCAGCAATATCGCTATAATTTTTTCAACGGTACAAAATCGGATAGCCAAATTTCCTCCCTGCACAAAACCCCATTATGGTGCGCATCTTCTTTGCCATTTAAAATTCCTGATACATCGGCTTAGGTATCAAATGAACTAATTAAAAATGCATAATTGCTGTATCGCTCAAACGGTAAACATCGGATATGCAAAATTCGTTTGCTAACTACTATACCATACATCTGTGTGTGAATCATATGGATGAGGAAGGGATGGTTGTTGGGAGGGGGAAGGGTGGGTGCGTCTGAGAGGGGGAGTGATTCTCATGTGTGATCTTGTGACTGTGTGACCTTGGTGACCTTGAGTGACCTTTTGTGACTCCAGGCGACCTCGGTGACCTCATATGACCTGGGGGACCTCATGTTAATCTTTGGCCCCATTCACAATGTGTGTGTCGTGGTGGGGTCGGGTGCTACGGGGGAGGGGTGGGGGTGGTTCAGGGAGGGGTCATCGGGGAGAGGTGGATTGGGGGTAGGGTAAGGTGGGGTGACCTCATGTGACAAGCAACCTTGTTGACCCCATTTGCCCGTTGGTGACCCATTTGACGTTGTTGACCTCATGTCACCTGGTGACCTCATGTCACCTTGGTGACTCATGTTTACCTTCGCCGCCATTCACAAACACGACGGCAGACAGCACTAGCGATCCAACGGCCGCTATTTGTGTTTTTTTCAGACATTTTGGTTAAAAAACCTTTTTTTTCAAAATTGCTCTGCTGTGCTAAACGCTGTGCCCGATTAACTTCAAACTTGATAGGGTTATAGAGTAGGTTTCCACATATCAATTGTAAGTTTGGCTGCATTAATTTCATTTCATGATTTTAATTAGCTTATTTGCATAGTTGTTTCAACTTTTTGATTTGTTTGTAACCTTTTTCAAATGCAACTTCAGGCTATCAAAACTTCCTCTCCAGTGCTTTTGCCTCTCCCTTCTTATCAATGCCAATTTTTTATCAAAGCCAAGGATCGCGCCACCAGGCGACACGTGTGGTTCGAGAACCGCCATTGTATCATAACTTCTGCAGGTATTACCAGTTCTTGTTATATTAATAGTAGAGATGACCTTGTTATCATACTTCTGCAGGTAATTACATTTCATGTTATAGCGTAAATGAAAGAAAACTTCAGAAACCTCTTTTTTTTTCCCCGAGTATTTATTTATATTGCTTTTTATTTTGTTTTTCTTTCCTCGCACAAATTAAAATTAATTGAATCAGCACTAAATGTAAAGTGGGTTGGATATAACCACCAATCAAATAAATGACATGTTTTTACAAGAATACTCAAATTTTTTTGTTGTTACCCCTACACTCTTAAAAATGTTTATCTTCTAGTGGTAAAATTTTAATCATTTGATGTATAAAAAGGGAAAAACCCTTTCAGCTGATAAACTGTACTCACTTGATTGACATAATGTTGTTACTCATCAAAGTGTAAAATTTTCTCAACCCTACGTTTAAAAGTTTAATCCCAGGAAGGGGTTTGTTCCCTTTTTAGCTCCACAGCAGTGAAACTTTCACATCTACTGTCGATAAAAAATTACTCATCTTTGATAATAGTTCTAATAAACAGCAGATCAAAAGCATTTTAACTCAACCGATTGATTAAAGTTTACTCTGCATAAGAGTCAATATTTTTACTCAACCCCAGGCAGTTTCCTGTTGAAATAAAATGCAATGTACTATGTGACTGCCACAGACCACGAGCATTTGTCGTGAATCTTAATTTATTTAAATCTTTTAAAGGATGGATGCATTTCAGAATTATACTCATATACAAAAGCACCAGTGGACATGCATGCTAACATAGCATTTGACTTCACACTTCAGAAGGTTCAGGCCTCATGGCCTAGGTCATATGACCAGAGCATCAATGATCAGTAGCCTATAATATGATGCCATTAAAAAGACAACACAACATCCTTTAAAAGTACCTTATATTTATTTACAATAGAAAATGGCACATTAATACAATTTTGTTTATTACTTTTAAAGCCAGGTTTTGGCGTCTATATTATACCAGAGTATAATTCACATCTGAGATGAACTTAATCCAAAATTTTGTTTTTATATGTATGATAATACAGATGCGGCCTTTACTCATTGCAATATTAAATGGTTACTTCATTTCATACTTAATTACTAATCCTAAATATAATGTGAACCCCACCTAAATATCCCCTACTGAGCTTTTTTTTAAAATTCATTTTACTTGATATGGACTTCAAGTGAGTAAGGCTTATCATGCCAATCATGGGAGTAGGTTGATTTAAATTTTATGACTTAACACTGTAATTTTTAGCTACATGTTACCCCGAACCACACAATATGAGCCTGGCCATATAGGGACACATTCTATGCATTAGAAGTTTGCCCTGTCTGCAACAACATATTTTAGTCAGTATCTTTGGTAATGGTAAATGTGGGAAGTAGAATGAAGTGCATGGAAAGTTCCTTCTTTTGATTATGGACAAGAACTTTTCCATAAATAAAAAAAATGGAAGAGTTCCATATGTACGCCCCTTAAAATGTACAGAAACAATTCTTTTTATTTATGGGCCTTAACACTAACCAAATACCCTAACCTAGGCCCAAAAATAAAAAAAATAAAAAATTGCATGTAGAACTTTGAAGGGGGTACCTATGGAACCCTTGTCCAAAAAAACAAAACAAATGAAACTTGCTAATAAGATAATAACCTGATAATGGAATATCACGTAGGCCTAATACAGTTATATTTAGGTGACAATGAATTAAAAATAACATCTTAAGAAAACTTTAAACTTTTGTTTAACTTTTTATATCATTAACATGTCTTCAACAATAAAAAACCAAACTTCATTTTATTTAAAAATTTTGTTCTTGTGTGTGAGGTCTACAATATTACAGTTTGGACTTGTTTGAACAGATTGTATTTCATGTAAGTAGCTTGAGGTAAGCATTTGCAGTTACAATATAGCCTTAAACCCTTGATTTTTCAAACAATGCATGCTACAGAACGGGAAAATAATAAACCCGCACCATACTTTTGATCATGTAATAACAGCGCTCTATAGAAATACATTTCCCTCTAATGTGATTCCATAAAGTCTTTAGATGCTGATGTACTATTAATTTATCTTGGTTTATTTCTCTGTTACAAATCTTTACTTGTTATCTTTAATTCTGTTAACCACTTCAAAGAGTAACATATCAGGACAAATTGGGGGTTTTTTTAACCTACTAAAAACATTCAAACAATTGCAATACAACTTTTCCAAGATCAAGTGTAAAATGAAATAGGTAGTAGAACTTTGTTTTCTTATTTGAAATGACAATAAACTATAGTGTGAAGACACATTACTATCTATTAATATTTAGTCATTTGTCCTTTTTACACTCTATTATTTTTGCGTCTTTACAATCGCCCTTATGAATTTAGCTTCTGACATAAACAACTAGATTTCGCTTGTTATTATGTTGCATACCTGAACACTTTACATTAGAGGAGAAGTTTAGTAGTTCAGACACACCAACATATGTATCATAGTGTCAGAAGATACAGGTGAGTCCAAAAAAACTTCCCCTGAATTGTGTCAGCCATTTTGAATTTTTAAATAATATATATCTAACCTCTGGGCTCTTCCGGAAAGCTTATTCATTATCTTTAATTTCTGGCAAGATCATTCCAATCGGGTAAGTATAGGCCCGACTACAGGCTTTCGAATCAGAATCTGCAGTGAATAACTAGCCTGATTTTCTTCTGGACCCTTATTCCTTCGCTGAACGCCGTTCGTTTCAATGTTAATCCGTGGACAGAGCAGAAAACCGACTATTGATTCAAACGACTGTAGCTCGTCTATACTAACCGATGTAATGATCGTTGCAGTAAATTAAAGAAAATGAACCCAGCTTTA